>JAMKCH010000611.1:0-89270 GCA_023653785.1 Ophioderma brevispina
TTTTTCAATGTCAGAAACAATGGTATGACCAAGGCTCTTCAGGCTTCAATGCAGCAAAATCTCCATGTCTGTCAAGTGGACTCAACATATATAGCCCCGCGCTCCGCGAGGGGCAAATAATTTGTATGTTTAGCGCCCTCGATATGCCTATGTCCCATAGAAAGACGGTAAAGCTAGATTTTATGAAAATCATTTTCCCCAATGGAAAGTTCATCCAATTAACACAGAATGTAGTTAGCTGGAATAAATACTCCAATCAGTTGTAAAAAGTGTGTCGCCGTTGATATTTTTTTTTTGTTTTCTCGTTTTGTCATAATAAATAAGACTTTCAAACAGTTGTGTTGGGATCTAGGCTGGTAGATACAGTGCGAGTCAATAAAAACCCCTACATTCAGCATAAAGATTTCTTCAAGGATAAACGTTATTTTGCGTCAAAGGTTGCTGGTTGTTTACCGAGATAAACAGGCTATCAGAAGAAGATTTTTATTTGGTGTCTTTCGCGACTTGTGGTTCAGAAAACTAGCAATTTGCGGAGGAGACCTAACAATCAGTTTGGCCGATTAGCAATAACAATGCGGAGAGATGACACCGAAATATACCATAACACATTATAGCAAGACAATTCATCACATGCAATTTCAGATGGGAGCGATTTCTTTTCGACAAAAACAGATCAGTGATTAAAATGGTCCTTGTTAACATAATTAGAAGTAAAATTATCTTGAAAAATTTAAATTACCATTGTTCAATCAAAAGAGCTTCAGTTTTGAAAATCACCCCATATCATTTATGTGTCAGAAAAAAAAAAAAAGACAAAACAAAAAACAACAAAAAAAAAAATTCATGAACATAATGAAACTGCTAGATATTTTAGTTTACATTCTAAGGTAAGTATTTGCACAAATACAGTACATCAGCGTCCATAAATTGCAGAAGAACTAAAGCTGAAGTTTTGTAAATAAATCGACAAATTAAAAATTAAAATCAATATGCGCTGAGTTTTCAAGCGGAATACAAAAATTGCTATGGTTTCACTTGTGCTCCAGTTTCGTTGTTGGTGAAAACCATGAAATCTTGCAGAACCAAAGAACTGTGGTCTTACACCAAGCTATCTTGAATTTCTTATTTGGAAAATGAAACATTTTTACTTAGAATAAGCATTTTCTTTTTTAATCTCTGGGATATTTTTTTATATACTGCAATTATACTCCCACATGCTTTGTTTATACAATAATTTGGTGTTAAATGTTTGTATCTCAAATTCCTTCTGAAAGAACCATGTTACTCTATGTAAAGCGATGCCTCTTTGTTTGGCTCAAACCGGCCCAAACAGGATTTTTAAGTCCTCACAGCAAAATAGGCGTAACTTTTCCTCCAAAGTCCAAATGACCACCCAAATAAACGTTTTGAAGCCTGTTTATCCTTTCTTTACTAACATAGCAACATTTGAGTCAAAAACAATTCTTAAACTATTTAATTATTTTTATTCTGAATGTAGGGTTTTTTTTGACATCACACGGTTAAGACCAACATATCAAAGTCCTTTGAAAGCCACTGGCCTTGTAATAAGGATATATAGATTGGTTGACTGCCCATGAATTTGCTTACTTGCCTCGCAACTTCTTTTTAGTAGTGCTGAGCTCAGGTGGAAAAAGGCTTGGATTTCTACCAACCAGGGCCGGAATAATAACATTGCTTCATTTGCTAAAACTTGGTCATTGGGTTGTGTAGTTACGAAAATACGTATGACAAAAAATACGTATGGCCAAATTTGCATAAAAAAAATAAAAAAAATAAAAAAAATGGCAGCCATTTTAAAGGTACATAGCACTAACTATGGTTGGCTAGTGTCGGAAGGTATGTTGTCTGGGTCAAGAGGTTCATATACAATTGCCAGGAGTGTCGGAGTCATAGAAATTTATATACACGGCTATTTTTAAGATGGGCCGTATAATTCTCTTATATAAACCTAAGAAGATGATTTTGGTGTCAAAATGAGTGTATTTCTGGATCAAGGAGTTCAATAAAAATATTCTCAAAAGTAGGCTGAATATAAAAGTGATCTTTATTTGCATTTGTCACCTTTTGCCAAGATAGCCCAAATCTTTTGTAAAATACAAGTACCCAAGAGTGTTAACTATACTGCACACGTTCCGGTTAATGTGGCCAAAGTAATTTGTACCCCAGATGCTTGATCATTAATATCAACACCAGAAAGAGATTCTCAGCTACCTTCTCCTAGCAATATCCTAAACATGTGCTTTATGACCCCTGAGAACGAAAAAACCCAAAATACTGGCCTACAAATAGGTGTGCACGTGACCATGACTATTTAATTGTTGAATAGTCGGGGCCATTTTACTCTTGCACATATCTGAACACAAACAAATATCGGTTTCTATTAAAGTAATACCACGGCCTAAATATAAAAACATTCCCAATATTGTTATCAGATATGTTTGGGTGAATACATAGCGTAGTCAAGGTGTCTATTTGGGGTGCACATGGTAGTCCATGAATAACAGGACTCACGACTACATAGACAGTTTTGAGAATTTGCTAGAGATGAAAACCTTGACCTAAAAAACACCACTTTGTCACCAAAATTGTCATCTTAGGTGCTGTATGTAGCATGAGGTATAAAGGACTTTTGCCTTTTATTGTTGGACCATCTTGGAAGATAGTGACGTATGAAAAACTTCCATTACTTTTAAGTCATCTGACAGTTGGTAAATAGTTTTATTGAACTCCCTTGACCCTGAAAATCTGTATTTGACACAACATTCTCGTCATAGGCTAAATAATAAGAAATGTAAGGATTTGTGTCAATAAACATGTAAGCCATCTTGGAAATATATCCGGCAAATGCAACATTTAATAGCTTTGGGAATAGTTTTCATATTTAACTCCTTGACCAGAAAAACATTTTTAACCAAAATTTCTTAGGTGTTTTTTCCCTTTACGATGGCTACCGTTGGGAAAATGGCGTTCGTATGCAAATGCCACCACTTTTAATTTTGTCATCAGCCGTTTTCATGAACTCCAATCCTACGGTCAATTTTAGTATGATGACCAAATGTTATTATTCCGCGCCCAGGTACCACTCCCTAACTGGTTTGGTGTGCAGCACTATAGCGAGTTTTACAAAGGCAGTGGTTAGCAACATTCAAACCTGGATTATGACATAAACAGGGTTAAGGCGTTCTGTTCATCCCCCTCTACAGAAAAAGGTTGACCATTGGTAGTTAGTATAAACCATCTAGGTCACTGTGGACATAGTGTATCGGAATTGTCACTTTTTGGAATAGGGGCTTAGCTTTAAGCTTAAAGGCTGACTCAGATAGATTTCGAAATATAATTTTTTTGTTATGTAATAATTGAAAAAATGGTAACTAGAACTAAAGGGATAGTTATATAACTACATTAAAAATGCCACAATTCCAAATTCCAAAAATCGGATTTTTCGTTTTGATGCACTAAACATTTATGTATGGTATTACGTGCCATAGGCTACTGTGTATAAACAAAATTCGGATCCGGAAATTTTATAACAAAAGTTGTTGTGATTTTCCTATAGGAAGGGACTTCGATTTGAGATTAGCTATTTCACACAGTGATAGTATAGGGGACAGCTTTGTATATGCAAAAAAACACGATTTTTTGAAAATTGAGGGCGCCCTCCTCGGGAAATCTGAGTCAGCCTTTTTTAAATTAAGGTTACACAGGGTCAACAAATTAAAAATGTTCCAATCGATGTTTGAAAAAAACATGCCATATTGACATATCTAGTAATAAGGATTCCAAACAGTATAGTTTGTACACACTTTACGACCATTGGTTTTGGAGTTGTATGTAGAGTAAAAGATGACTAAAAAGGAAAAAAATAAAAAAAGTAAATCTTAATTTGTACAGGGGTCAACATCGAAAGTTACCGCTTATATTTAAAGGACAAATATTTTGCCCGAGGAAAGACGACTCCCAAAAAAGTAACTTTTGGTCATGTAAATGTTCACTTAACGAGATAAAGGTCAAAGCCAATTGGATTGTTGCTAATGACCTATTGTCGCATAACATGATACTATTGCAGATGCTACAAACTATTCCTTATTTTTGGAATCCTTATGGCTAGACGGACAATGCATAGATTTCAACATGATTGGAAAAGTTTGACCCCTGTGCAACCTTTTAAATTGACCCCCTTTTGAAAAAAAGTGACGCCACAAATTGAGAATTACTAACTACCCCAAAGAATGATATAGAGGGTCCTAATAATACCAAAGGTGTTGAACCGTACGTAGTGGGGAATAACACCGATGTTTGATATGGATCCATTGCCTCCCGCTCTATTAGTAAATAAAATACTTTTAATTAACGTGTATGGCCTACCCAAAATCGTAATTTATCGACAGTTTATTTTGAAGTTTGAGTCATGTTCCTGAAGAATGAACTCAAAAGTTCTCATGATTTGAAACTTTTTTTACGGAAAATACAAAATAACTGGCCAGGGGATTTTGTACAACAATGGGCGTCAGACGTTCGCCACTACATGAAACCACTACTTCAAGCCAATTAATTATACCACGATTTGATACGTAGATTGTATTACGTATATTACTCCTTCACAAACACCATACCAATTAGGTAGGCCCCCTATCTTGTATTTACTGAATACGAAAGCCATTTTCAAATTTGCTGAAGTGCCGTTTGGAAACTATTCCTTTCAAAATGCAGTAGATTTATATTGAGCTGTGAGCGCGGGTAACCTTTTCTGCAGTAGTTGCCGCAAATCTCAAGGTCTTTGTTTCAATGCGCTTCTAATGCAGGCAATGTGCTCTGGAATATAGCGTTGAAGAACATTTGAAGAAGACGAGATGTGGTTATTTGACTTTCAGCCATACGAGTTGGGAGGAACGCCACGCCAGTGATCACTACCGGTATAGGCAGACTGGTCGAGAGTAACACAGTAACATGCTCCAGTGTATTTGCGGACGAAGATTTTGATGGAGTGTTCATTCAATGTGTTTTGTCTGTATACTTTCCTGCAAGCGAAAATATGCAACTTGCATTTGTATTTTTTATATCCTCCCACTTTCGTTCTGAACTAAATATTTTTTCATTAAAAACACGCAAATTTACTCTGAACAGTCAATGCCTGTTCAGAGGAACGTTTTAAACCACTCCATAATGCGTTGCAATGTACCTATATTGTCTGTACAAAACACATTCATCCTTTTAGTGTACTAACAGACTAATTTTTTTAATTTAAGTATGTTTTAAGATGTCTTTGTGGTCTGAAAGAAAGAATATCTACTACAATATTTGGCCTTCCTTATTGCCAGAATTAACTAACAAATGTTGTCTATGGAGGTCGCCATTTTCGGCATTAGTGACGTTGCTCGGCATTGGTGACGTTGTTATGACTCTGGACGTCAATAGACCAAAACAGGTGTCTGTGGAATGTCTAGGGTACTCCTGATCATTAAATCGAATTATGCAGTGTGTCCAGTAGAAAATCACCAACGATCGATTAAAAAACTGGGACGAATTCTTGAACAGGATATTACTGAAAAGGGTTGGTTTGTTCATTTCCATTGTGTACAGTCTTCCCAAAGACACACTATGTACTACAAACCGTGATTTTTATTTTTCACGGCGGGGGGCCATCAAAGGCTGCAATCATACGGAAGATTTATAAACATTTTACAGGGTGTCTCAGAAAGAACGTTACCCTCCAGAAACGGCCATTTTTGCTTACTTACCAATTCTTATCCCTGTTTTAGCTTTAATATAGAAATATATACATTTTTAACTTATGGTGAAAACAAGAAAGAAAACGGTGAAAAAATACCAAACAATGACTATTTCCCTAAAAATGATGCAAAACCTACGTTGTCCACGACTACCAATAGCAGAGAAACATGTACATTGTAATTCTCAAGGATTTGGCAACAAATAAGTCCTCAATTTAATTAATTTTGTTAGCATGTAATGCTAAAAAGCACTGAAATATCGAAACTTATGTGTTCTTCAGTTATTGGAGTGACCTAAATCCCCTCACCCGCCTCCCATCATAATGCAGATATGAATTTGGTTAAGTGCACTTTCAAATAATTGTATGGGGGCATAACTCCTCCAATGGCATATTCTTACTGAACTGCTCTTGCGTTAAAGGACCATCGTTTATCGTGAATGGGTATAAACTTTTTCCGTCAATGTAGGGTTCCCAGTAAGATGGCATTCAAGGAGAACAGAGAAAAAATCTGGAGGCATGGCAAGATTCTAAAGAGGTCCAAGGAGAGAGATATGGTCGTCAAAGAACAGGACGATCAGCCGCAAATAATGCTGCGTGCGTAGAGTACTGAACAATAACTCTAAAACCAGCCAGTAACGGACCTTGACATTTGAGAGTATTATGTATGGCCAGGAGGGTCCTAAACATTTTATGTCGGGGATATATTTCATCCATGGTTTCCTCTGCTAATGCTAGCCGTGGACAAAGTAGGTTTGCATCATGTTTAGGGAAATAGCTCATTGTTTGGTTATTTTTTCACCGTTTTTCTTTGTTTTCACCATATGTTCAAAAGAGTATATATTTTCATAATATAAAGCTAAAACAAGGATAAAAATTGGAATAAGTAAGCAAAATGGCCGTTTCTGGAGGGTAACGTTCTTTCTGAGACACCCTGTACTTTCTTATCAATAATATATAGCGTCATTTTTCTGACTGAAAGACATTCATTTTAAAAAACAAATGTATTTATAAAGTGTTGAAGCAGAGATTATATTAGCCCTGGTCATTACGCTTTAAGGATAGTAGTTCAAGAAGTTTAAGAACCACAAGACTTTCAGCGCTATGTGGGTAAATAATGTATTAAAAGGTGGGTTTTTTACGTGTTTAAGAAATAGATTTTTGTGTGATCACATGACCTTATTGAGGTGAAATTTTCCAAAACTGGTGTATTTTGGATGGACTCGATTCACCACACCCTCTGGTCCTGTTATTTTCTTTATGAACGTGTTTTAACAGGAAACGGACGGTTTCTATAAGGACCATTTCTTACCGGTAGCCCCTGGAAGCAAGACACTCTTCCAAGTCTATGCGCACGGTAGCACTGGCTATGTGCCGAAAGGAGACATTCAAGTCAGGACAGATCACGTGACCTACCAAGGTAAGCTGTAAATGGTGAGGGCACAATGACCAAATTTCACGCCCATGTTTGCCATTTGTTACTTGAAAACGAACTTGGACGGCTTTTGGCCTCTAGAGAATTTGTTTAGGTGGTTAAATGACTTTGAAAAATTCATGTAATGAACACCAATAGGACTATTGTCCTATCAGCTAATTCAAAACACAGTGACTCTTTGTCCTGGCTTTTGCAAGAAATTTCCAAAAGGTAGATTAGAAATTATAAGTAGGTCGGCTGAATATTTTTTTCAAGGGGCAAACTAATCTGACCTTTCAATTCAGCTGTGTATTAAGAGGGGAAGTTACAAGTTTTAAATTGAGCATTTTAAGTGCATTACTGATTCAATTGATCAAATCACCGGTGACATGATGCCCTTTTCCAATCGACAACACAAACGGGGACACGTTTGGGAATCAAATTGTACGAGGACTCAATAGAATTCAACACAACCCTATACATGACCAAGGGCCGCGAATTCTGGATGACGGACCATTGCACCGTCTTATGTGGCGGAGCTCTTTTGTGCTGTACTGGCCCTTCTCAGAGTTGCAATTTCAAGGTAAATTTATGTTGGTCCTCATGGAGTAAGTAACGCAATAGAAGTTTTCGACAAAAAATTGGCAAGTCAACGAATTTTTAATTTGACGAAACACATTCAGTGATTGGGAGCATTTACACGACCATTATTCCCATGGCTAGTTTGAGGATCTGGCTGCAAATGCTGAACTGTTGTAAGTTAATTCGCATATTAACCTTAAAATTATAAACATAACATAGCGTGTCCCTTTTTTCGGAAGGTTCGTATTAAAGGAATGCTAAGGAACCATGAAAAGGAGTATATCGTTCTGAAAGGATCTAATTAAAAGCAACAAAGGGGCAACCTTGCACCCGACAAGAGGGTTCAAAACGGTACCTTTGACCTCAAATCAGTATGATCCCAATAGCGATTCTATTGCAGAATGGACTATCCATATTTCGGCGCGCTTATTAATATTTGAAAGGATGTTACCTGCCTATTTTGGCAAGAAGTTGGTCAGTTTGCCAAATTTGTGTTAGATACGAAATGTGGTTATAACAAAATATATAACAGAATTTCATGACTCTTTCGGCCCAAATGGCCACATGAATCATTCCGTAGTTGTGGACGTACATTTCAGAGAATTTGAGGACCCAGAACTTCTAACTGTTAGGTTTTAGATTTTTAACACTGTATTTTCAAGTATGGAAGTAAATTTAATTTCACATAAGCTTGACCAGAGACTGGCTTGACAATTCCACCTCCGTTGCGGACGTTTCACAGGAAAGCGGTTATTTTTTTTTTCCGTCAACATGGCCTAGAAGTGTGTAGATCTGTGGTAGAAAGCAAGACCATGCTACTAAAAACCAGCGAAGAACAAAGGATCAACTTCAAGCAACTATTGCAGCTTGGTTGAAAAATGGCCATTTTGTCCTAACAACCGGATTAATATTATTCAACTACATAGTAATTACCTTGTCGATACTTCAAATTTATTTTGAATGATTTTTTTAATTAGAAATATGACCTATATGAATTACGGAACTGCCTACGGGCATTTGGGATTTTGAGGTTTTCTCGAGGCCTTGAATTGAGGTTTGGAACTTACTTAAACATCACATGGGTATCAAATTTTTATGCAATCAATTTTTTCAATTTCTGTCAGTTCTGTCGATCGAATAACGCCCATCTTTGAATATGCATTGTCCCGCGCGGTATATGTTAACATTGATAAAGACCATGGCATTGACAGGTACGCATAAAAAAAGGGTGTCAAATTCAAAATTGTTTTCCACGATTAAAATGTATACTGACGAATAGATCAAACAAAACCTTGGAGACAAAAGTACATCTACAGAAAAATGCGTTTTGAATTATCTAAACAGTGTATTTTGAAGGCTTTACTGACATAGTATCTAATCATTCGGTAGTGAAAGCAGAATACGAAGTTTTGTTATGAGTCTGTAGACGTCAAAGGTCGGAAATACCATTCAAACCCAAATAAATGATCCTTGTGAGCACAAGGGACTGAATTTTATAATAAAAAACAGATTTACTGTTTTAATCAGGTTTGGTCAAGAATTTGGAGCCAAAAAACAATATTACATATTAAAATTACACACAATTATAAGATTGATACCTATTGTCCAAAGAGAGTTGCATTCAACGAGATTAGTCCTCACAGCGAAGACTCCAAAATGACAGCGCATAGTTCACAATAAAACTCCTCAGGTAATATTCATGGGATTTATCAGTCATGAAGGTATTTGTTCCAGCGTTAAAGACGAGGTTTTCCCCCCCCCCCCCCCCTCCCTCGACGACACTAATATTCGCAATACAAGGTCCATGGTATTATACCACCATCAGTTTGCCGCTAATGTCATGTGGACCACAAAAATGGACTCTGTGATCAAACTGAAGCTCTTTGGCTGAAAAGGACGGACAGCATACCAAGATCAGCGTATACGCTCCGGCGGCACTCCAATATATAAATACTGACAATATGTAAAGATCAAATCTAACATTATGTAGATATAAAAAAATAGCTTAATAAATGATAATGTAAGCTCGCGTTACTACTGGCATGGCGGCGAGCCCGAGACTTAACTAATCTCCATCTTATACTGACTTCACAAGTTCCAAAGTCTTAAATAGATATTACCACAGCATCATGCAATAAACATAACCGTGCACTAGTGACCAATTGTAGTCACATGAATTAATCATCTGGTCCTCACTTCACATATATAACTTTATGGGGGAATCCCCAGGGGGCGTAACCACCGACCTGAGCATACGGGGGGTTGGGCGGGGGGGCAAGATCAAGAAGATTACCGTTTTTAGACGTACAATTTTCCGGCTCGCCGGGTAGCCCATATTTTTCCAGTCGTTCAAAATTATGAATGGGGGACGGGTGGCAAGGCCAGTAGTGAGAACCTTCTCAATTAATCTCTATTCTTCCCTCTTTCATGCCTCTTTTCTCTTCTCCTCTTCCCGCTTCTTCTGTTTGCCCTTCTCTTTCTTCCTTCTCTTTTCCCCATTTCTCTTGCTCTTCCCTCTTTTTTTCTCTTTTCTCTCTTCCCTCTTGTTTCATATCCATTTTTGGCCTCTCCTTCCTTCTTTTGTGTGTCGGGGGGGTGGGGCAGCTTGCCCCCCGCCCCCCACTGGTTACGCCACAGGCGCGTAGCCAGCCGGGGGCGGTCCAGAGGGGGCAAATTTCTGTAGGTGCAACAAATGTCCCGTTCACAAGCAAAAATTTCCTAGTCGCAGGGCAAAAGAATCGAATACTTTGTTCTTTTCCGATTCCCCCAAAAATTCAGAGGGCACTCTGTTCCCTACCCCCAGCTGGCACGCAACTGATGGTATAATGAAAGTAGAGTGAGTAGAGTCTGTGGGCTGAACAGTTTGCGTCCTAGGCGATATTCTTGGCACATGTTAACACTTAAGTGCCCAAGGGGGGGGAGGGGGTTCCATAGTACCCAACATTGATTTTTGCGATTTCCGTTACGCAATCAAATTTTTCAAGGAGTTTTTGCTTAAAATTGTCTGATTTATGGACTACGCTTCTCTGATACCCAAAAAATTTTAAATCCGCCCACGGGTTCATTAGAATAATAGGTTGGGGTCCCTGGAAACCCCCCCCTGGGCATAACGGAAGTAAAAAAATCAAGATATTTTACTATAAAAAATTAAAGTAAGTAAATCTTGGGATGTATTTGCTTGGATATATACCTTAGAGGTAATTAATTAATAATAATAATACTAAATCAAATAACCTTTTATATGATGATCGCATCAATTTTAAGTTTGTCATGCCGTGCTCTTTAACTGTGTAAGTCTATGGAAAAATAAGGCGATGAGTTCTGGAAAAATACAAGATGGTATACAATTTGGCTATTAGTTTGCAATGATATTTTACTTGGTTATCTAGAGTGATATAATGAATATTTTGTCAAAAGCTGATATTGGAGTTGCTGAGGCTGAAGTGCGACCCCACTATGTTCGAAAGAGTGGACATTTCAAGCCCAGTAGGTAATAGGTCAAAGGTCAGATTTTTCATTTATTGTGCGTATGTGGTTCTTACGTGACCCATTATTTGTGTTAGTGTCATGATCAAACTCCCACGGGAAAGTGGTTATTGGGTTGGATCCCTAGGAATCCCCCCCCCATTGGGCACAACGGAAGTTTTTGAGCTTGGGCACTTAAGTTTAAAATGCGCCTTACCCATCATATTATGTCAATATAGTACCGGTAATCATTGTACTCAAAGCACATAAACTACTTTAATCTAAACAAAAACGCAGCCAACAATACAAAACAACGTCAACTTTTAATTGTAAATGTGCACAAAGCCAACTGTCAGCGCCCTACATGGTATACACAACATCGTCACGAATCTTCCAAACAGGGCCAGTCGACCATTTTGGCGAAATTGAGTTTTGCATATTTTTCTGATACTATATCACGAGCGCTTTTCATATACCAAATATGAGCAAAAATAAATTTCAAATTTTTTTAGATAAATAGATTTCACTTTTGGAAATCATACCCAAACAGCAAATGAAAGTATTCCAAACAGACCAATCTGCATTCGTCTGTTGCTGTACCTGAAAAGTCACCGCACGGCAGCTGTGATAAGGATAAGGACACGCCTCAGTGCATTCGACATGATAATCGCACACGACAGTATCGGGTAATGCAGGCAGCACGAGACCGAATGGTCGAGTGATGCCTGAATGACCCTACGGTCAAGTGCAATTATCCGGTCGAATGCACTGAGGCGTGGGTCTTATCCGTCACAAGTGCCGTGCGGTCTTTTCAGTACAGCCCACAGCCGAAATGCAATCCCCGTCATATACTTTGAGAAAACACTAGTATTCAAATCATACATACTAAAGTTTGAGATAGTTTTTAATACAAATAAATTAAAAACCACTTCTATACTCCAACATGTCAAAGTATACTCTATAAAAGTGCCAAAAAAAGACCTTTGACGCCAATCATGTGATTAGTTTGTTTTGAAAGTGATCTGGACGTGCGAGAAAGATCAGACTCTCTAAGATACTTAGAGTGGCTAATCTTTCTCGCACCTCCCTGGCATTTCAAAACAAACCCATTAGTGATGACAACGCGTACAGAAATTGAAAGAGCAAGATAGACTTTTCGCACTGCCCATTACTACTTCCCAAAACAAACCCATCAGTGACGATTGAATTTATAAATGATATGAATTTTCTTCTACCAATTCCAATGCCCACTGATTAGGTTAACGCCCCAACGCAGAACATTGTTGTTACAACACATGACGGGTTCGGCATTTGTGAAAACGATTTATTGTGAATTTTGGGTTCTTGAAGTCAATAATTCTCATGGGCCTACTATTATATAGCAACCTGTTATAGTCCATTTCTCTACCTCTCGGTGCAGTGATGTCATAACATGACGCCAGCTTGTACGCACGCGTCAATGTATGCCCTCTTTGTGCGCGCGTGTTAAAACGCCGTGCGCTTTAAGCCAGCTCGTGCGGTTTACTGGTGCGCCTATCAAATCTCGCGCTGACGTCACCGCATAGAGGTAGGGAAGTTCAGTACAGCAGCTTAACTTTCTGAAAGCGTTTCTAATATTGACAAATTAACCAGAAGGAATTTTACATTTAAGTCAATATTAATTGTCAAAAGTCGTCCTTCGAGAGCGACAAAAAAGCTTGTTCTCGTTAATTAGATATTACGCGTTCGGAAAGAAACAGTAACAAAATCACATTATTTGGAATGGTATGCGCATGTGACATTCAACTAATACTTTAAACGAGAAACAATATTTTTCAACACAATACTAAGTTTAGATGACACCAAAGATTGTAGATACTAAGTTCGTAGAGGGTTATTTACGATGGCAGGCATGTATTGATATTGAGCCGTAAGTCGATATCAAATGATGACGGTATTTCTAGTAGCTAATAGGAGTTGTGAATTGTGGTGACCCGCTACATTATCTGATGACCCGTGCACATTATCTGATGACCGTGCATTATCTGATGACCGTGCATTATTGACAGAGCCCAGTGCCATTCGTGAAAAATAATGCACATGAAAAACAATAGATAATTAACACGAGAAGTATATTAAGTGATCTATCGATCAATGGGAATTTGCGAGATTCATCTCTCGCTTGATAACACTTGGGAGGGGGGGGGGGCTATTGGGCCTATAAGAATTCTGGTCGAAGTTTATAATTAGGACAATGTGTGGTAGCTGTATTGAGACGATTTTGCACACTCAAATATAGTATAATTTTTTCCAGTATTTACTGACAGCAATTCTGCCGAATAATTTATGTGAAAACTTACAGGATTACTGTTATAAATTGATTCAATCAAAAACACTGAAAATATATTTGGCGAGTTATTACAGAGATTGTGATGTGTAGAGAATAAACAAAAGCGCTGACGAACTAGGCTCTCACAAATGTCAACTTAAACTTGTATGGTGCATTATACTGTAAAATTTCAGTTTAATTTGGTAAAACATATACATTAAATGTAAAATATAAAGGAATTTGAAGGAAACTATAAAAAGCTGTAGTTTATGGAATTTGTGGGCAGAATGCTGCCGTATTTTCCGATAAGATTTACAGTATTTTTCCTGTAAATTAACTTATAATTGAGAATCCCTAATAGTGTATAATAATGTTGATATTAATTAAAAGTTCAAATAGGAGCCTTCTTTAAATTTAGTCGTAATAGGCCTCGAAAATTGGACAAAAAGTATTTTGCTATATTTTTAAATTACGGCCAAGTAGTGTATTTTTCCGATCCTTTTTATTGTGAAGTGGACAATGTAATTTTTGCAGCGCACGTTATTTCGTATATACCAGATGCATATGCAGTTTAGCGCATGGTTCTTTACTAGACGTAGATTAATAAGATGTCTTGTCTGTCTAAGCGACGAATCCGCGGCGATGTGCACGGCAAAAAGGAGCCTACGTTGTACAGTTTGAATCGCGCCAGTTGAGTTTTATTTTATAGTTTTAGAATAATAGTTAAGGTTCTTTTATTTTTGTAATGGATGCAACATAGTTTCATGGAATAATCCAAATACCCTTATTTCATTTTGAGGACGTGATAACACAAACATACATGTATTAAGTTAGGTAAATTGTGCCCAAAATTATAGTAACAGTTACTCAGTTTCCACCTGTTGCTGCAAATTATTGATTGTTGAAGTTGTAATCAAAATAAAAAGATTCAAATCAGCTAAGTTTGTATTCAAAGTTATACAAACAGATAATTTGTAACCCCAGAAAGGACATAACAAGCACTAATGAGTAACTATTTTTCAATTCATTTTTTATAGATAGTTCAAAAACCCCTTGTTGAAACCCTTTCACGTTTTGGTATGATATTTTTCCCAGTTTAATTTACTAAATAATATTATTTGAAGGAAAAATAATGTATATACATTAAATTCCATAGGTTCTTATATAGTACCTGTATGGTAGCATAGCATCGTGTTATAGGAAGTTGGGTTCATTATAAGAGGGGTCCAGTTTGATTCCTAGTTAGATAGGCTTAAATGTTTAAAAAAGGACCATGATTATCTACAGCCAAATTAACACTCCTCTACCCGAGCATTTTTTTTAAACAAAACTCCCAAAGGGAGTTTGGTCTCAATGGAAAGAGGAGGACCATAGCTATCTAATGTAATCAAAATCAGGTGGCTGTGATGTTCATGTAGTGTAGGCATCTGTACTTCTTTCCCGAAGGGGTGGTTCCCCCACACCCTCCATTACTTTGGGGATCACATTATCTTTCCTATACCCATGTGAATGTTTGTTTTGGATGTGAAAAGGAGCGGAAATGTCAAATTGACAATTATCATTAAATAATTGGCCAAAAAAGGTGTTTTTGCAAGCCGGGAAGAAAAAAACCTGAATGGGGGTGGTAACCACCCCCCTTAGGGAGACGAGGGGTTAAGATCAGTAATGCAATGTAAAACAGTGACATCAAATCTTTTTCGGTTTTCTCTTTCTTTCCTAGATTTCCCAAATACCGACGATTATTATTTGCAGTTCCCAGCATTTAGTCTGATTAATTTCAATTCACTAACTTGATAATTCCTTGTGTACTGAAATAAAACGCAATAAGTAATTGTGATTTTGAGTACATGTAGCCATAATTATCATTCACATTTCAGCCATCTCAATTAAAATACATTGATAATGGTAACTTAAAAGATACTATTGAAAATTATTCAATAAAATTGAATGAATGCAACCCGATTACCATTATTTGGATTGAGTAGATACATGGGTAATTATTTTTCCTTTCAATTCAAGAACGAACGATGTTTTGTGTTTAACATGAGAAATTCTCATTATGCATTTTAATCACATACCCCTTTGATAATCAGAAATTTGGCAATTTAAATTGAAATCAAAGTCAGAAGCTTGCCGGCAAAACAAAACTGCCATATTAACCTCAAAATGATTATTTTTTTTACTCATAGAAAAAAGTTTCAACAACGAGTATAAGAGCAACTACTCAAGAGTGCTATGACTCCACCAAAGGTGAAACACACTTATATACGCAATGATCTGTTTGATGACAAAAAAAATCAAATAATATCCATGGGAATATCAATCTCATTTCCGAAATTGTTCTGATATAAACTCCGAAGTCGTTAAAATTAATATAAATACAGTGGCGTAACGAGGCAGTTGATCCAGAAGGGGAAATTCAATGTCCCGCCAGAGGGGGCAGAATTTCGTACAATAGTCCCGGTGATGATTTGCTTCAATAAGTGAATTTGAAGAAAAAGCATTGCCAAATTTACTTTAATTTGCCCCAATTTGGTTGACAATGGTGAAATTCCCGAAAAAGAATGATCAAATTCACATTTTGGCCCATTATCGTCCCGCTTTTTCGAGGGCCAGGAGGGGGCAACTCCCCCCGCCCCCGTCGGTACGCCATGTCAAAATATGATACAAATGGCTTGATAGTAAGATAAAGCTTTCTTCTTGATAAAATAGTATCTTTGATTCCTTTTTACTCTGCAAAAAAAGTAGCAATATACCACTTCAAGCAATAAAAAGAATAAATCACAACTTCTACACTTAAGTTATGAAAATTAGTATGTCCAATATTCCTAAAAACCCAGGGTTTCAAACGCTGGACATACGCTTTGGATGTGCCTTAGTGTACTTACACATTGTAGAAGACAAGCCTGTTAGATTCCCGTTGACCAAAACTCGGAGACAAGATTGAAGGCGTCTTGGGTTCCCTGATCGATGTTGAAAGGTTTGACTTGGGTTGTCCGCTTCAATGTTCCAGCATTTTGGGAGGGGCAAACAAAAGTTAAAAAACGGAGGAAGGAAATTGTAGAACTGTCGCAATTGGAATTAATATGTATGTCAAAATTACTGCCTATTTTTTCATACCGGAATCAAAAAAAAAAACTGTCTAGTTTGTTCAAGATCCGACTTCAATGGAGTACGCTATGGCAAAAAAGTCCAAAGGTCAAAGCACTCTTTCGTCAAGGTTCAAATTGTTAATTATAAACCGATTTTTACCGAGTGTCTAATTATGTTTTTGTGCATGACCAACATTCAATTTTGCAACTTTTAATAGTTCAAATGTAGTTTCGGTACCTGGAAATGCAAAATGGCCTGTGAACACCTCATTAGTAATTTGAAAAGTCAAATGCAAAAACATCATATGGCAACTTCGGTTCACATGTACAAACCAACCGATTGTCCAGTGTTTGGTCAGATCAAGTTAATGAAAATGATGGAGGTGATGTTGTAAGACGAGGATACGTAAGATCTATTTAGGTATTTTGACGCTACTGTGCAAAACGACAATATCGCTAAACAGCGCGTTTTCTCAGTGTTACCGAAAATGCACATATGAGTTTTTCTGCCAACGACGTGGCATCGTATCCTTTAACCATAGAAACAGAGGCGTTTTTTATTTTTGCAAACAGACCAATCACTTGGTAATTAATTTGACAGGAAAAACAAAGGATTACTTGGAATGGAAAGCGGTGCTCAAAAGAAGAACGTGTCAATGGTCCATAAAATTTCATTTTTCCTAAATGTTTTAAGATATGCAAGTTTTCAAAGTCTCGAAAACTTCAATCGCCGATATCTCGCAATGGGGAAATTTTGGTTCGATCGGCCTGTTTGGAAGATTCGCGACGATGAAAGGACTGGTTAATCCAGTCTCTGGTTGTAGTGATAGTGACTTTACAAAGATGCTTATAAAAAGGGGATTGTAGCGACTTTTGTTTACAGGCTCACTAGATACAATTTGTGGATTCGATTCATTGGGTTTTGGGCGTTATGAGCATCGTTGGTGCTCTTAAATTTGTCGGCTTAGAAGGAAGATAAACACTGTGAAATTCTTTACGCCCATTAGCACACAAAATCAGGGATGGCTGTGCTATAGGGGATAGGGCACTGCCCCGCCAAATTTTCCAAAAGATAAGATATTTTAAACCCCAATATAATATCGTATACCTGTGGGAAACTTAAATTAATATGTTGTTGTTGGTCTACCTTTGATTTTTGTTTTATAGCTGTTTTCGGCCAGTAAAATATTGTCAGAAGCAACACAGTACTACTGCACTAAGCATGCTAGTAAATTGTGCTCAGATGCCAACATATGTTGTCACTATGGTCACTTGTAATGGGGCACAAGGGTCCTCCAATTGCCTATTGTAGAATACACAGATACCCATGCTTCTGAATACAAACTATTTCAGACACTTGTACATTCACTATACCACAAGTGGTTGGTTTCCCTCTACTTAATATGTATTGTGACAGAGGACTGGATGCAGGGGGGGGCATTCATTTCTCATTTGCCCCTATGGTAAATGAACATAATATTACTGAAGGCACGACTCAGCAGCCTCACAACTTTCTTGGTAATCTGATCTATTGGAGTTAGGCCTTGTGCTTTCCATAGCCAATGAATCGCAGCAAACAAATTGAGAATGATGTTTTTAATTCTCTCATAGTGAAAAAATTTGCCCTTACCCTTAATTTTGGTCAAATGAGGTCTTTTTAGCCAGCACGTATTAATACAAAGTAGCAAGAGTAGCTTGGTGCTTATAGTTAGACTTAGTGAGATTCTGACTTTTCTGCTGTTGCTTACATTTGCTGGTTGAAAAAAAGAAGAGCAGAATCTTTGACAATAAACTTTACCTGTTCAGGGGAAAGTGAAAATGCCAACTCAAGAGTGTGAGGGCCACTTAGGTTAATGTATGTATATGTAGGCATGTAGAGTTAATACGCATTCATAATTACAGCGATCTAATTTTAACATCTTTCCAGGCGTATGCTGTAATGTTGCAGTATAAAAATTAAGTCCAATTTTAAAAATTTTGGGCAAAATGATAATCTTTAAGTTTTCTAAAAGTTGGCAAAACTATGCCCCAAATGGCACCAAATGGAATCTAAAAAATAAAAAAATGTCCCCCTCCAGAAAACCCCCTGCCCCACCAAAAATAAATGTTCACCAGCCAGCCACTGCACCAAAATGGCGAATGGGTAGGTCAGATGATTAAATTTAGGAAGGTCAGAAGACGAGCCCTTAAGAAACCAAAATACATTAAGCATCTGAATTCTTACACTTGGAGCGTTATTTACTATCGATTTTCAAGTAACTTTACGCGTTCGCAACCCTTTGGTCGGGAAACAATGAGATTCTGGTTTGACCCACGTTTTAGTCCACAATTTCACTTTATTGACAGCTGCTTGTATTTGATTGAAACCGTTTCGACTGTTCAAGGCGTGGCCATTTTGACAAAAGTTGAGGCTTGGTTTTGGCAATATCAGAATTGTGATCAGTGGTTCACTGTCGAACAGTTTTAGCGTTCGTTAACCTTACGACCATGTAATACTACGTCAAACAGTAGAAAGGTTAACACATTCATATTTTGCATCGAATAGCTTCTGAAAAGCAAATTAGCACACGGACTATTACTGGGTTCATCGTAACCTTGGAGTAGTACACGTACTATTGTGGCATTCAAGCTTTTGGCTCGGGTTTGTTTTTCTTTCGCCAGAGGAAGACAAAAGTTGACCAAAGCCCCCTGCAGCAGTAGAAGTGCCGAGTAATGGTCGATAACTTCAAATATGTTAAGTTCTAACCGAAGTTAACAAAAAACGGGGGACCTTGCGTAATTTGGTAATATTAAGTCATGTTACGTTGATGACCCAGTGACATGGGCCTCGTATTTATTACTCTTTCAAAACTTATGTACAGAAATATCAGATATTAATGTACAATTGTGATCGGGCTTGGCATTGACAAGATCCAAGGAGGCAACTAAAGCAGATTGATTAGCTTAGGGAGTGTTCATAATACTCCCAGTGTGGGCTGAAAAAGATGGGATAAAAACAAGAGTGGGTCCTCAAAAAAGATTTAAACAATGCCAGCCGGTATTAGGGATCAAACAATTCAATAAAATTTTGTTTTTTTTTACTCCATTCAATAGTTTTATGCCTTACCCAAAAGTATCATTTTGTCATCCAAGCTGGAGCAATTTCTATAGCTATCTTTTGGAGAAGCTGGTTTTTCCCGGGGTGTAATAGGCCAAAAAAAAGGTGGGGTGGTGGACAATGCTAAGGCTTGTATGTTGTTCAACGGGAAAGAAAAAACATCCACTTTCCAAGCCAATACAAAAACTTATTATCGGCGCATTGATGCAAACAGATCCACTTGTGGCTGAAACCCAAATCGTATGCCGGATATAATTTTTCCGCAGATACTCCGACGTGTTCTAATGCGATTTACGAACATTTGACGTGAGTGCGTACCTCAATGACGGTTGAACCGTAAGGTTTGCCCGTCGAATGTACATTTGAATTCGACCATACAATCCTGATTGAGATGTTTGCATAGCAAACCAGGCTGTTAGCAACTTTATCTCATCCAACGACCAAGACAGTTGGCTATTATTCTTAATTTACAATTGATCCCACCTTATAGGGAAGAATCTATCTGAATAACCAACGTGGTTCTTGGCATATCATTGCGCTGGGACATTCCAAAGTAGTAAAATTCTGTAGCCAAATTGAAGCTTCTGTAGTGCGTCTTGGACTTAACTCATTGAAGTCAATTTTGAGTACGCTCTTCATGTCTCTTTGTACATAAGGCAGCCAAAATTGCAGGAAATACCGCCCACGTGGTGGATTGCAGAAGGGACCGAACACGCGTGATACTGACGAAAGCTGGGACGTACAATTGCCATCAAGTGCTTTATCTGATCCAAGATATGATCGCACTTGATTTTGGGAGGAAAGAATTTCCATTTCCTTGCAACTAGAACAAATCCGACGAACTCCACCTGCAGGAATCCGCACTAAAGTTGACTTTTCCATAATTTACAATGAAGTCCAAAACTTGTCAGAAGCTTGACTGCAAAATCTGTTGCTGATTGCACTGAACTTGAAAAAAAAAGATGTGGAAAGACTGAGGGACTTCTGCCTTCTGGACACAACATTGCTAATACCGTTGTAGCAGGTAATATAGTCCTCCGGACTCGCAGTCCGCCTATCTGAGTGAACAATAGGGAATCGATTCAGTTGAACTCTCACGCAACATTAGTTTACGCTTTATTCGTTTGTCGTCTTATGGAGCCGGAAAAAAATATTGCACTGCCGGATTATCGCCTTTACGAGCAGCTTAAAGGGGTATGGCCCCCAGAATTTCCGATTTAGGATGGATATGAAGTTTCATCTTAATAGATTGGCCTTTAGTCAGTCGAACCTTAATGTGACGTAAAGTTGAGTATGCGACACACTATTTTTTTGTGAAAATTATAGAGTAGGGTGTGTATGATAAGAATCTGCAAGGGTGCCACTGGGCATCCTTGAGCATTTTGAGAAATCCAAGATGGCGTCGCCTCCTAATTGATAATTATCTATTTAACCATATATTATCAAAAACTATGGGAGTTACTAGATATACTATAGGATCCAATGAAACAAGTGCATGTCATGGTAACCTTAAAGCTACTTCCAAATTCAAAATGGAAGCCAAATCCATTAATTTTAAAATCTGCCATATAACAGCAAATACACTGACGATTAAAAATAGACGAGAAGTACTTAGGTTATGTGCTAGACCAATTAAATTGATTTCTGATACTTTTAAAAGTTAACATGACGTCAATTAAATGATGGCAGCCGCCAAAACGGGAAACCATCTTCAGGGTAATGAGAAAAAATAGCAGCTTCGCTGGATACCAAAAATGGGGGACCACTTCCGGTAACACATCCTGGGGCTTACGGGGACGAGGCTATTTATAGAGATCGGGCTCATTGGACCTGTAATTTTTTTGAAAATTCTGTTGCACGCCTGGGCGGAAAACTGAACCTTCGTATTGAAAATTGTTTCATAAGGAGCATACGTTAAATTGGGATTGATTTTTCATTTCACCAGCAAACTTGGTTAAAAATACAATTAAACTCAAGCTCAACAAACAGAAAAACAACGGATTATAAGAACGTGCAGTATTAAGAGCATAGACGCAAGGATACTTGACCAGCAAGTCCTGGGCAAAGAAAATAAAAAACAAATCCATATACACATTGGCAAAGCTGTGGGAATAAAAATAACAACTGCAATGGACTTGAATTACCAATTAAAAATAGATTTGGTCTAACCAAGTAGGCTCATAATTTCGAACAAATAAGGAGGACAAAGGGCGATTTTTAAAAGTGAGCCCGAACGGAATTGTTGAAGGAGACCTTAGTCTGATTGTAATTTGGGATTTTATTTTTAACGCCTGCAAGTTTTCAGGTGAAATGTATCCTCTACTGCACAATTTCGAGAGCAACGAGTCACACTGAGACCTTTCTCTTGGTATGGTAGTCGACTTTTGCCATGTGTGATCAGGTAAGTCGACATACCAATGGCATATTTTACTGAACCTTGTGTAGATGTTGAAAAGAAAAAGATAGAGGGAATCGTCTGTCCCCTGTATACCGTACCTTGCTTTAGCATTGGACTTGGCAAAAGTTGAGGATGTGTTTAAGGGTTGAGGATTACCACAGAGAGGGCATTTGGTGTAAATAGATCGTTGACGCCACCTACAAAGATTGCAAGGAAGAGAAAGAGAATGTGTTAAGACGCGTTCAATCCCAATAGATCGCCCCTTTGGGTAATTCATAGAAATGCATTGTTCCAGTAACCATGAGGAATCTTGAAATTTAACAGTTCCAGAACTTAGACAATGAAAGGATTTTATTTGTTGTCCCATAAAGATTCAATTCTTAAGAGATTAATATAATATTTAATCTCAAATCGTGGCCTGTAGGTCAAAATGATGAGAAATGGGCCATTCGCAATATAACAAATTCACCCCCCAGACCTCACACTTTGCCATTATTTCAACTCATGAAAACACTTAAATTAGAGCACCTCAACCACTTCAAACAGCGCTCTTCATGTTTGACTATCACAACAATCATTTACCTCCGAACGTCAGCAATTAACTTCACACAAACAGACAAATATTCCCAGCTATAACACCACACAAGCTGACAAACTTCATATTCCCCTCCAAAAATCTACCTCTGAAAAGCACTTAATTCAGTATCACGGCGCAAAAATTTGGAATGATCTCCCAGAACCATCAAAACCAATCAAAACAAAAATACTTTCAAAAGCTCAACTGAAAAAAAATTCATTAAACCGTAAAATTCTTATTAAATACTCCCCAAGTCCTTAGTTCTATCCTCACTTTATTCTTCAACCCTTGTCTTCTCAACTCCTTAATTTTTTTCTTCACCTCTAACTCTTCAACCTCGGCTTCCTATTTATGCTGTAGTATTACATACCTCAGCAAGATATGTTGAAAAGTTGGTCTTTCTTGTTCAATTCCCGTATCATGTATTCCCGTTAATTAAGTGTATAGTTTAGGTTAGATTTATTGTTGGTTTTCTTGTTAGTATTATTTACATAGGTAATATCTTATATCATCCATTACTTGTGTCATTATATTGTAATAGTATTGTAAGATTGAGTTATTTTACTTTATGGATTATTCAGGGCCAGTAATAACATAAGCCCCTATCGGGTATGTCCATACTGGTCCTAGTTATCATATTCGCAATGCTTCCATCTTAGTACAGTTTATAAATTGAGACTTCATTTACTGAGTATTATTATTAATATACGTATGTATTATACATTTCTGTTACGTGCGATACTGTTACCTGAAAAATGAATCTTGAATCTTATAACTTTAATAATTACGAGACGGAAAAATGCAAACTGGAAGCAGCAGCTTTAAACAGCGCCATATTGCAACAGTCAAACGTTTTAAACACACTACACGAAAACACAAGGAGGGGAAGTGCAAGCTATTCTGGTTCCTTGGACCCATGTCAAATGAATCATGGAGAGAGTGGTATTCAGGTTTTAAATACCTGTATGACAAATTAAGTCCAATTGAGTTACCGAATGTAAAGTTCCAGCAAGTGGTCCCACTGAGATCAGAACAGGGGACCCTTTGCTACAGAGGTAAGCTTGCCACCATCGACCACGTCAACTTTATAAGTGTTACGGGCGTACCAAAGGTCAGAAAAGTAACCTCCCGAGGTTCATACAACAACAATCCAATTATTGTAAGAAGATTGACGTGACCAAGAGCAAATTAAAGTTAAATGATTTTAATACAAATATTAAATCTGATCATCAAAACAATATAAAAAATGCACAAAAATATCTGTACACGAAATTTTTTTTAACCATAAAAATCAATAAATTAAACACACCATTCATAAATTAAACTAAAAGTTCAAAGGTCACTGTTGGGGTTGCGCACCATCTCTCTGTAGAATCAGTCCACATAAATCGTGTGACCAATTATTGCTGTACAGTTCAAAACTAGTTTCGCGAAATCGGCAAAAGTCCTTTTGGTCTAGACCGGCCGATTTTAAATTGTAGGAATTGGCGAAATTATGAAGTTAACTGCACACTCGGTATATAATGTCGCATACAGGTACTCAGGCGTTAAGGTGAAAGTCACTGGTAAAGAAGACAATGTCCTGCTGGATTTTTAATTAACCTGTGGTTTCTCAAAGGCACCAATTTTGACAGCTATGACAATTCTAGCACTTTCCAGAATGTTACAAAACATAACAATTTATATAATTAAATGTTCTGCAAAGTTCTCCACCTTCTTTTTGAGAGGTCTACACTCGATGAAAACTCTTGTCAACTGGCAAAGAGAAATAACTTGCAACAGAATTTGTCCACAGCAAATTTCCCATGATGCAACACAAAACAAGCGAAGACAAGTCGAAATTTTACAATCATTTCAGTTCGCTGAAACATGTTTAAAGGAAGTCCACAATCTTCCACATCCTGTGCTCGAAGTGTTTTGACATAGCAATTACAGTCTATTGTTCATCAACAGGTGTGCAATCTTGCTTCCTATAGGTAAACAAAGAACCTCTATACAGTTCTTAGAATGACGATGATAAGACACTGTGCTCCTATTGTCCTCTATAACTGCGAACATCTTCTAACATGTTCTTCAGGAAGTCTTCACACACTAGTCCATTTAGAACTAGGTCAATCAGATAAGTCATGCTTCTTGCACAACACATTGCAAGTTTCATATTTTCCAGTTCTCCTCACTCATAATTTAAGATTAAATTTAACATGATTTAATTAATATTATACAGAAAATAATATAATATTCAGGAGTCTGTCACATAAGACCTTCAGCCTGTTTCACAATAGATTTAGTCCTTACATGCTTTAGGCTCATTTACCCCTGTTGATTCATCACCTGTGTGTGTATCATTGATCCCTTTCGCAGCATTATCACCTATATAATTACTAACCTTAGCAATCAAGATTAACAAGGCCTAAGTTTATGTCCTGACTAAATTGAACAACGGAAAACTTGCGAGTGAGTTCTTTTTCGCGATTAAGCTTGCAGGCGAGGTAGGCCATGGTACATGATACAATGTTGGCCTTTTAATTAAATATTCGTGCTCCAGACCTGGGGATTACTTATTTCCTTCACTAAAATTAAAACAATATTATTTTAACCAGGAAAAGCTTTGTCCCCAGATTAAAGAGGTGCACATTATTTAGAAAAATGAATAAAATGTAAACTCAATTTATTTCTAGAATATCAGTGACAATGGATAGACATAACCTTAACATGCTCAATCGAACAATGGGGCTAATGATACTCAATGATCGGCCCGGAACACACTTCACATTCTTTTACATCTGGTCCATTATTATTGTGCAAGCAGTTGAACAGATTTAGAATGATATGTCCTAGCTGCATTGGCGCGAGTTCTTTCCTCGTTCGCGATAAAAGAAATCTTGAGATTCTACTGTGTGTTTCATTAACTTTGACCATATGATTAATATTTTTTTCTAAAAGAAAATGTAAAGGGACAAAATTCATGAAAGAAAAGCCCATGGCAAGGGCTGACCGAATTTGTGCATAACCCAAATCCGCAAGTTATTGTCTTTAAAACCATGAAAAACCATATTTCTATTCAATATACCAAGAAAGACAATGGTATTCAGCGACCTACATTTTTTAAAATCATGAGCGAGGTGAGTATGTTGCCCTCTAAGTTACGAACAGATACTAGAGCTCAATATTTTTTTTTTTTTTTTTTTTTAATTTAACATGATTTAATTAATATTATACAGAAAAATAATATAATATTCAGGAGTCTGTCACATAAGACCTTCAGCCTGTTTCACAATAGATTTAGTCCTTACATGCTTTAGGCTCATTTACTCCGGTTGATTCATCACCTGTGTGTGTATCATTGATCCCTTTCGCAGCATTATCACCTATATAATTACTAACCTTAGCAATCAAGATTAACAAGGCCTAAGTTTATGTCCTGACTAAATTGAACAACGGAAAACTTGCGAGTGAGTTCTTTTTCGCGATTAAGCTTGCAGGCGAGGGCTTCTTGTACTCTTGGGTCTTGAGTGGTTCAGATGGACAAAAGCAGATGAATGACACTCTATAAAGATGAATGCTACGAAGCTCGAGGCTGCTGGAAGCATAGAGAGCTGACAATGTACCGGCTTTTGGTATGTGAAGCCATTGCGCAGATAGCTATGCCACAGTGAGTCCAGTTTTGTCAAATCGGTGGTACCGGATGGATGGGAGGAGATATTTGACATAGTTGTTAAACTGATATTCGTCTTTTACCGCTTCTGCGGCAATATTCTCGAGCTTGGATTCAAAAAGGTCCCAGGTGTACTTATATACATCAGCGGGTTTGCAATCTTTGGTGATGATTCCGCCGAGATATTAATGATCCTTCTCCATTACTGTGGCAATGTTAGTCGCTAATCCTGAATTGCAGAGTTTAAAACGTCCACTGACGATTGATAGTAATCTGCATTTGATGGTTTCAAGGTCAGACCCATTGTCTACTGTGGAATTGATATTGTTTATAATACGTTGGTGGCTGTCGTGTCTGCTCGTTGCCAAGTTAAAATCATCAGCGAAAGGATTCACAATGTGTCGGAGGTCTAATTCATTATTAAAATAGTAACCATATTAAAACTTAGCAAGAAGATCAGAGGTAAAAGGGGATCACCTTGGAACACCGCCTTTCAACTCAAACACCTCAGAACACCAAGTATATATAGGTGTAACCACCTTGCCCATTAGAGTGCTGTATTATTGTCAATGTAATCAATGATTTCAGATGGAAGATTATTTCTTTGAAGTGTGCTGGTAGCCCATGATATAATACCTCCAGTAGCATCGAGCGATTTCTGCGTGTAAGCATGTGTAACACTTGGTCTTGGATCTTGGTCAAAATCCGGTGTTGCGCCTGGAAGCATATCATGGGTTTAAGTGAATGGGGCACAGATCCGAAGGCGTCTTTGAGATCAAACCAGGTCAGATGGGTTGATCTATGGCTAAGTCTGGCCGGGCGAATCAACTCAAAAGCAACAAAAGTATGGTCAAGGGTACCACGGAGACCCTTTAATGGCTTATGCAACTGGATATCTAACGGAGTTTTCTTAATGTAGATATCAAGCCTATCGGCCAGGAGAAGGTGGTAAAGTTTCCCAATGGCACTTGTAAGGGCTATCATTCTTAAGTTACCGGGATCCTTGGTGTCAGACTTAGGATCTTTGTGAATAAGCTTGACCAGACTCATTGTTCAACTCTGGGGCGGACAACCTGACTCAAGGATCTTATTAAAGAGTGGATTCAAGAAGGTAGCAGGTGAATCTGAATATGTAAGTGCAAAGTAATTTGCTGATTGAAGGTTTCCATCTTGAATGTTTTTTCTCACTATAAACCAGTTCAACAGTTTTAAATTTATCACTGGACGAAGATCTCCCGTTATTTGGGCATGGCAACTGAATTGCCCTTTTTCATAGTAATGTATTTCTTTCCATTAAGCTCGACTGGTCTTGACCTTTGACCAGTGTAACTGCATGGTTCAACTGCTTGTTTCGGAACAAATTAACTCTTACCGGTACCCGGTTACAGTTTGCAGAATGAATGGATCGCTGGTAATCTTTTCCAATTCATCCGCACTTTTTAGAGTTAATACTTTTTGTTTGTTTTCCACGCTCGCGAAACAACTTTTTTCACGTAGCTCTGGGTTTTTTTTCCGCTGCTGCTGACTCAGAGATGCTGACCAGGCCCGTCGGAGCCGCTACGGTGTGTACGAGAATGAACCGTACCACTTTTTCAGGTAGAAAAAAGAGAGGAGAAACGAGAGAGGGAGGATAAGAAAAAAAAGATGAGAAGGAAATTCTGAAAAATTTGATAATATTTATAATCAGTATAGGGCTCATTTATAATACGAACATCAAAGCTTTCATTATCGCAATGACAGGATCGCGTTATTGTTAACCGTAGAACAATCAAAAACTGGTATCTCTGCACAGAAAAAAAAGGTAAATATAGCGCTTCAGAAAACCTCTCATATTTTGTTTGTCAAGCTATCGCTTAGGAAAAGATTATACAATTTTTTGAATTTGAAAATTTGGACATCAAATTGATATCTTGGATAGGATTAGATCGTATACTCGGCATGTTCATCATGGCTCGGTGTATTAAGATTAATATGGAAAACTTCATTCCATTTTTCAAAATCAAGAGCTTCTTTGATCCCCGCTGGGGATTACACCCCCAGTGGCGAATTAAGAGGTCGCAGCTGCTGACAGGGCCCCCACTAAAAATATTGCTCTAGGGCCCCCCTCGGACACGATTAGTCGCACTAAAGTGGCGATATTAAGTTGATTCTTTACGTAAAGGGGCCCACCTTAAGCTGCTGGACAGAGCAATATTCTTAAATCCGCCACTGGTTACACCCCAGCCCCCGTTAAAACCGTACCACTTTCAATTTCACAGACGGGCCTGGCTGAAACAACCTGGAATTATGATACTAGCTTTCTGAGCAACATATCTGCGAATCTGCGACCATCTGTTGGTCACCTGTCTTACCATTTCTAATAGTATTATGGTCTAAAGCCGACTTACGAATCCGCAGATAGTCTAGGACGTTTCGTTGCAATTTGAGAGGTTGCATTTTTGTTTGCTATTTGGGTAACTGTTAATCTTGTAGAATAGGTATGGGAAACCCAAAAAAGTATAGCTACATTTTTTTTCGAGTGCAAGGGGGGTGCCAGCAATTTCAAACTGGCCGCACATTGTGTCACAAATTTTAGCTTATTTTGACTAATATTCACAGTTTATGAAGTTTAAAGATTTTCTATCATGTGTTATTCACTGAATATAGTAGGAAACATTCAAATAACATTTCGATAACTCTTGAATTAATCAGTTCCAGTTTGGCGCCAAAAAAATCAAAAGGGCCGCCATTTTGATAATATTTTGGTTTTTAGTTATTATGGTATACTGAATTTTTTTCCTAATAGTTTCTTGACATTAAAGTATTGATTAAATTACAATAATTAGTATCAACAATTTAAAATTGAATGTCATATGTACCATGATTTTAATTCATTGCATCTTGCATAGTTCTAATTTTTGTTCGAAAAATATCCCCTTAAGTGTTCCGGTTCTTCTTTTCTTTACCATCCGACTAGCATAAAAATGTATTCAGAAAAACGAGCAATGGCAATTCCGGGGGGCATGGCGGCATTTCCCTCTCAATTTTTTTCTTACCCCCCCCCCCCCCCCCACGTTTGTCATACCCCCAATCGAAAAGAGAAAAATGACAGATTTTTTGACAAAAATCGTTTGGGGCCAAAATGTTTCAAGCTACAAAATGTTTGATATTAGTTTGCCTACTCCAGAATTTCACTTTTGCTCAACCCCAAAAAAAATTAAATCCACCCCCCCCCCAGAAAAGAGGTCTGCACCGCCACTGGAAAGAACAGCAACACAAATGACATAAAATTCATTAATATAAACATTAATTAAAACTGAAGGTCACATGAGCTGGAATGGCTAGACCCTGCTGGCTTTCCATACTTGAAAATATTGCAAGTTGAATGCAGGCAGTCTTAGCAACTGGCGTCAATGGACATGCTGCTCTGAGATGCACTGATAGGTTGAACATTTTGTCACCTTGACATTGAAATGGTAAAGTTGAAATTTAGATTGCTATGGTATTATGTAACTGATGACTACGTAACAAGGATTATGCATAGTGGAACCAAATTAAGCATGTGGTATGGTGCTTCTGAGGGGTATTACTTCTAGGGTTCACTTCAAGACCAACCATAAATTCAATAATTGTAGAAGCAACCTCAATGTCCGATGACAACAACGTCCTCGCCATGAGCTCAGCTCCGTCATAGTTACATCATTCAACAAAAATCCATCACGTAGATGCCAAGCACCCTCAATTCAATCTCGGGAATGGCACAAACCTTCATTTCTTCATTGTCAATTTCAACAGCCTTACCCAATGGTACAATGAACCAAGCTGTCGAAGAATGGTTTAGAAACAGCATCTACGTCTCTTTCACGACTCTAAGCTGCGCCATCATTTCATAGCGTTGGAAGAGAGGTTACAACCACGATCTAGCTATTGTAAGCAAAAAACATCTCTAACATGTGTTGCAAGATTGTTCTGGATCCTGTTCCAATACCAATCATAAACAATCAACATTGCCTGTTAACGTTGCAGTGCCTTTTAAGCAGGAAGGAAAACAGCATGGCAAAGACACTGATAACCTGGCCAGAACGTGAAGCAGGATTGCACCAAAACACTGTAACGTAAACTACCGTAACAGTAAACTACAGTAAACTATGACAAATTTGCCGAACTAGCGAACAATCTGCCTGGAGATCCACACCAGAGGTTGTAGGACGGAATATACAGCAGGCCTTTCCAAGGATGTGCTAAGAATATCCAGAGTATACTACCGTGGCTGAAGTGATCCTTCGTCAGCTAAAGCAACCTGCTAAAGGTGAGGAAGTGTCAGAGGAATTTCCAAAGGAGAAAAGCTGGCATACCTTAATTATTCCACTGAATAAAACCCATAACAGCAAGAAATCATGGAGTCTACAATCCGAAAGCTCAAAGGGGATCCAACAGCGCCTCCACAGTAGCGAAAATGTTACACCAACCAAGTTGCCCACCAAAAAGACCAAGAAGATAATCTAAACTGAAAGAGTAGCTATCCTGGTTTCACTCAGCCATTCGAAACTGGAAAAACGGTGTTACTTACTTCAACAGGAAAAGGTGGAGCCGTTATGATTTGACAACATCTCAACTGGAGCAGCTAAAAATAAGATGTTACTTAGCTTCAACAAGGAAAAGCAATAGGCCTTGCGAGCCATCGCAAAACTGAGCAGCCTGAATAACTTTTGGCCAGTAGCAAAAGGAGTGACTTCTGAGACTCTACAATTGCTGCCTATTTTTCACAGTTCACCAAAGATCTAGAGAAAGCACATGTTATGGCACTCTTTAAAGCCGGGAAAAAAGATCCAATCTAATACTCAGAGCTATCACTAATATCACTCCTTCAGGCGTACCTTACAAGCTCTTTGAACGTCTCCGGCTCAACTGGTGATCGCACCTGTGAGAGGAGCACTTCATACAGAACAAGCAGGTGATGGCAAGCAAATCAGAAGCAACATGGTTTCGAGAAGGGTTGGTAACCGGAGTCATGTTCATTGATTATATCAGCAGCGGCTGTTAATCACAGATGCGTACTCCGTAAGATTTTGGACCTCACCAAGGATATCAGCTTAGACTGAGTTCATCAAAGGATTGCTTGCGTCATGCTTCAGATGGACTACCCAAAGGGGAGAGATGTCACACCTCTCCTGTTCAATACTAACGACCAACCTAGAGTGCAGGAACCTGTTTGATCTATCTAGACTATCTTGGAATGAACACACGAGATGCAGATTTTACAGTTGTCAAAGAGAGACTAACAAAGCTTTGGATGAACTCATGAACTCACTCTTTACTACGAGGAAAACCACTATGTGCAAATCCATCAAGACACGGGTTTGTGTTGCCTGCCATCTACTGTGAAGACAAATGTCAGCATAGCCTGGTCTGTTCTACTTACCTTGGCCCATACTCGTCTCTTTATAAGACCCACATCAAGAAGCCGAAGATGAGGTTTAAAGTTGTTACAGAAAAAACATTTGAACAAACTCACTGGCACAAGCTGGGGTGCTCGTCCAAATACACTAAGATCGACGGCACGTGCCCTATGCTAATCATGGCCAGAGTAGCCTGCTCTTTATGGGAAAGATCACACCATGATGCCAAGAGCTTGATACAGCGGGTAAATGCTTCCTGCCGGCTATCACCGGATGTCTTCGCCCAACTCCAATGGAGAACTTATACATCAAGTGCTCCACTAACATCTGTCGTAGTGTAGCGGGCATGAAGAAAGAGCGTAGTGCCAAGTATCTAAATTGAAGCACCCTATGTTCAGACAGAATCCCCAGCCGCGTAACCGCCTTAAATCCAGAGAGAAAGTTTCCTAAGCAAAGTCCCACTTACTTAGTTTAAACGTACTTCTCGCAAGGAGTTTAAGAGAGTCGCCTTGAGGAAAGAACGACTTGCTATCAACCAAGTAATGTATTGGTATTGAACATGATAAGGATCATCCGCCTAAGCTGACGCTCTTGGCTGAATGGCGATGCCTCAACAGAGATTGAGAACCAGAATGTCGATATAAGGTTTCTTTGCAGAAGGGGCTACCTGGAAGCAGATCAGGGACACTAATTGGCTGGGTGAACAGCTTAACAAAGCAATGGAAACACTCTTGGTCTGCCACACCGTTGGAGAAACAATGCACAGACAGACTGCGGAATTTCAGGGAAGCAGCAAGAACATTGCAACCTCTCTTTTTGCTGGGATAGAGTCATGTTTGGGGGGGGGGGGGGGGGGGGGAGCAAAGTGATTTTTTTGGGGGGGGGGGGGGGCGGAAAAGTGATGAAATTCTGGGGAGCCAAAATTATCAAAAAATATTGAGATTTTTTTTTTTAAACCAATTTTTTGTTTTTTTTTTCTTTGACCCAAACTAGTTTTTTGATTGTTGCCCACAAATGGGATTTTTGCCAAATCGTGTGTTTCTTTTGCAAAATTTTGTGATTTTTGGCCCCCCAAAAATCACTGAGTTTTTACCAAAAATCTAATTTTCTTGGGGGGTGGGAAAAACGGGTGTGGTTTGTTTTATTTTAAAGAAAAAAAAAATGAGGGGGGAAATAGGAAACTGCTACTGTCCGTTTCTGATTACATTTATTGTGGTAAAGAAAATAAGAACACTTATAATAAAATATAGCGGTCATTTTGGAAACAAAGTCCCCTATGCGAAGCAATGCACTGATTTGAAAGTCATGTTAATATGATTATTTTTTTTAAGTAAACTATATTGAATGATAATCAAATACTTACTGTTAAGAAATTTCAAGGAACAACAAAATTGAAATAAGCAATAATCTATAATATACTCAAAAAACCAAAAATATCCAAATGGCGGCCCATTTTTGAATTTTGGCGCCCAAACTGGGAAAGATTAATTCAAGAGTTATCGAAAGATTTGAAGGTTATACATCACTCATATTAAGTGAAGAACACATGGAAATAAAATCTTAACTTCATAAAACTTGGAATTTAGTCCAAAATAAGCTAAAATTATTGGACCAATATGGCGGGCCATTTTGGAAATTGCGGGCTACCCCGTGCACATCGAAAAAAGAAATGTAGCGTAATACTTTTTAAATTCCTAGGTGTCTACTCTAAACATATGAAGTTTGATCAAACTATAGCCAAAACAAAAATATGCAACTTTCAAAATTTTTCCTAGACTAAGATCCGTAATGTGCAGTCGTAACTTCATGTCCCTTACAAATGAAGGATAAAAAAAAATAAATAAAAACCAACGAGGCTGAATCTCAGGGTGTACTCGCCACAATCTTAATAAAGTCAGCCAAGCTTTTAAAGGGGGACGGGTGGCCATTTAAGTCTACAAGGTTTTCACCTTGATAGGAATGGCCTTTACCCAAAAACCCCATCTGTATAGTTTCGTGTCGATATTTCAAACCCGTGTTGATGTGAGAGCTAAAAACGTCATTTGCAATCCCCATAGAGTACTGTGTAAAATTTAAGATGGGTGAACCAAAAAGGCGGCACATTTTGCTCATAATATCCAAATCAAATCCTTTAGCCCAAGATTTCACCGGGTAATGAGGAAAAATGTAGCTTTCTCTGATACAAAATTTTGACCACTTCCGGTAAATCTGGGGGTCGTTGGGGAGAGGCTATTAGCAATCGGTCCGTGGACATTTTAAATAGTCGAATTCGTAACATCCAAAAATGTCTGAACACAAAACATTATCAAAGACCCTTCGCTCAAGACCCAGTTTAAGCTTATTCTTTTGGATATCATTCTTAAAATCAAGCAAATAAGTAAAAACAGTGTCACTAACCCCACAAGTCACACACAGACCCCTTAGGGTGTTCTAGTTTAAATAAAAAAAATCTGCCCCAAAACCTACAGGTTACGCCCAACCAACTATGACTTCGTCCTCCATAGAACAGGGATCGGAGTATTTAGCATAACATGCCATCATGTTTATTACATTGATCCTGCCAGCTACTGTTTCCAAACAATTCTTGAGCCGATGTTTATAATATAGATTTAATATATATATATATATATTATATATATAGATTATTTTTATATATACTTTCGTGTTAGATTTATTTGGTTTTCAGCGTCCAGTATTTTTCACGAATGCACTGGGCTCTGGTCAGATAATGCAAGGGTCATCAGATAAGGCACGGGTCATCAGTAAGCACGGGTCCATCAGATAAGCACGCGGGGTCACCACAACTACCAACTCCTATAGGCACTAGAAATACGTCATCATTGATATCGACTGACTGCTCAATATTCATAGTAACATGCCTGCATCGTATGTATACCCTCTAGGAACTTAGTATCTACAATCTATGGTGTCAGTCTAACTTCAATATGTGTTGCAACAAATATTGGTTCTCGTTGAACAGTTTGGTGAATGAAATTCACGTGCGCAGACCATTCAAAATAATGGATTTTGTACGGTTATGTCCGAAAAGCGGTAATATTTAATTAACGACGTTTGACATAAAATATGATCTTAAATATAAAATTCCTTATGTTATACGTTGCAAATTCAGAAAGCCGCTCAGAAGGTTTAGCTGCTATACTGAACTTCCTACCTCTGTGCCGTGGACGTCAGCGCCGAGACTGAGGGTAATGATGCACCAGTAAACGCACGCGCTGGCTAAATCGACGGCCGTGTACAATCGCGCACACAGATGGCATACATGGACGCTGGCTACAACCTGGTCAATGTCGCTATGGACATCATGCACGAGGGGAGAGAAAGGACTCTATAATGGTGCTATTAACAGTAGGCCCATTGAGGATTAAGTGTACTTCAAGAAACACAAAATCAAATTCAAAATAAAATTTTTCAATGCAGAAACCAGTCTGTTTTTACATACATGTCTGCGTTGGTCTTTAACATCTAAATACAGTGAGCATTGGATTGTATGGAACATTCAAGCATTTATATGCACCAAATCGTCACTGATGGTGTTGTTTGTTTTGGATAAAGTAAGGCAGTGCGAAAAGTCTATTTTTCTTTCAATTTCATTGACGCGTTTCATCACTAAGGTTTGTTTTGAATACTACCATGGGAGGTGCGAGAAAGATTAGCCACTCTAAGCGTCTTAGAGAGTCTGATTTTTCTCGCACCTCCAGATCATTTTCAAAACAAACTAATCAACTAATGATTGGTAAAAGTTCTTTGGCACTATTTATAAGTATAACTTTGGAACATGTTGGGTATAGAAGTGTTTGAATTTATTTTAAAAATACCTCAAAACTTTAGATAAATTACGTTAATTATAATTAATGTAAGGATTGAGCTATTGTTTTCGCAAAGATTGACGGAATAGGGACCACGCTCAGTACACTCGACAGGATAATTGCAATTGACCGTATGGGTCAGCGCAGGCAGCACTCGAGCCTCCGGCTTTCGTGCTGCCGGCACTGACCCATACGGTTCAGTGCAATTATCCTGTCGAATGCAATAGCTAGGTCCTTATCATTATCATAGTGCCCGCTTGGCAACCACATCAGCCCACTCGTTACCAAAAAACTCCACAAGCCCTGGAACGCATAACGAGGATAACTCGTAACAATGGTTCATTGATAGATAAAGTAAATGGAATATCAAACAATTTTATAATCAGGATTAAGAATACGAAAATTAAGTAAATGTCGTGGCGAGCAAGCTCATGCGTGGAGTGCCCATCTCTCTTTCCTTAGCGTTGGGCGAGATCCGCGTCCCCGGTCCTCCGTATTATTTTTGCTGTGGGAAGTTCGCCACTCCTCCCGCACATGCACAGCAAAGTCTGTTACTTTCCCAGCATTGAATAATGCTTGGTACCCATTTATACACCTATAGGCGAGAGTGGAACTTCAAAGCTAAAAAGGGCTTATTTTAGGAGTTAAATGTACCCACGCCTACATACACTACATCATACATCAAGTGGAAAGCTTATTATGTCTACTTTAGATAGCATGAGGTGAACTTGCCTATGTGGGTCTCTCTCACACTTCTAACTTCATCCATTGGACTCCGAACGTGGCTTGGGTCATTTTGCAAAACATACATTTTAAAAAAAAAAAAAATCTGGAATTTGAAGATATTGTGTTTTGACATCTAGTATAACATGCCCCATCTAGTTAAGTAGGTTTCAGAACCTATATTGCGTCCTAGAAGCTCACAATAAGCTTCAAAGGTTTGTAAAATATACAGTACGTATAGGCGTATTGGGTGAAAATATGCGTTTTTTCTCAAGTTATGTTTCCAAAACCTGAAAAATAGTTAAAACTTGGCTAAGCTTCCAAACATGCATGTTTATTCTCCAAATTGAGCTGAAAATATAGTAAGATATTCCTTGGATTCAGATTAGCATGAGTGGAATTGCCAATGTGGGGCCGAAGGGTGGTTGGGACATTTAGCCAAAATCATAATTTGGGGTTAAAAAAAATGGATTTTTGAGATATGGATTTTTTCCATCTATATAACATGCCCATCTATGTAAGTAGGTTTTTCAGAAACTATATTTCATCCCAATGGCGCACATAAGCTTCTAAAGTTTAATACAGGACAGTATAGGCGGAGTAATGAGTGCAAATATACGTTTTTCTCAAATCCATGTTCTAACAACCTGAAATGAAAAATAGATCAACTTTTAGTAGCGTTCAAAACATCGTTTTTTATGCTCTAAATTGAGCTGAAAATACAGTGTGCTACCATGGCATTCAGATTAGTTATGATGTGGAATTGCCAATATGGGCAAAGTAGTTTTTGGTCATTTAGTCAAAAACATCATTTTTGGGTAAAAAAAATTATTTGAGATAGTGATTATTTGGACATCTGTTGTAAACATGCTCCCACCTATGTAAGAGGTTTCAGAACTAATTTTGTGTCCAGAAGTCACATAAACTTCTAAATTTACAAAATAACAGTAATTATAGCGATGATTATTGAGTTGAAAATCTTGTTTTTTTTTCAAAGTTTAGGTTTCTAAAACCTGAATAATAGTTGTAAAACTTTAGTCTGCGCATTAAAAAACATCCATGTTTTATGCTCAAAAAGATTAACTGGAAATACTTGAAATAACATTGGCATTAGATTAGGTATGATGTTGACATGTTAAATGGGCCAATTTAGTCTAAATAATATGCATTTCTGGGCAAAAAATTATGATTTTGGAGATCTATGTAACATGTCCTATCTACACCGGTAGATTCAGAACTGTCATACATCGGCAGCTTAAAAAGGCCCCGTGTCACTGGGTGAGGAAGGAAAAAGTGGTTAAAATCGCATCAGTCTAGAAAATCTAAAGATGTATTTTAGAAATTCAACCGTGATTTTTGAAATTTATGCGATTTGAGATGATCTTGTGAAATGCATTCAATTCTCCAAATTCCTCAAGGATTTTTTATAATTCTCAAGACTCACTCAAACGCATGTGATTCTAAGGAAATCTATGCATTTTACAAAGTTCTTATGCGATTGGATGTAATTGTTGCGATTTTAGGGAAACTGGTGCAATTAACAGAATTGTGCGATTGGACACATTTTGTGGATTTATTTTTACAACCGAACCTTGTGTGATTTTGACAGAATTCTTGTGCCGACGTACCCATAAGTCTGTGTAATTTAGGAAAAATCATTGCGAGTTTTCAAAACTTATTCTGTTCATATTCCATGCCAGTTTGGATTGCAAAATTGCTAGCAAGGTCTTCTATAAAAGGACTTTAAAAATGCATCATGATCTAAGTATCTAACGCATGTTGGAAGACCGGATGAGTAACTTTGTTAACCTAACAACCGGGCCATAAAAGGGTTTGTTTAGGGGCGATTTTTCTTCAAAAGGTTGACTTCCCCAAATGCCCACAAAATTTGCCTCCTCAAAAGGGGGGGGGACATTTTGCAAAGTGGACTTTTACCGACTTTGAGCCCTTTTGGGGCCAAAAAAACCCAACTATTATTTTGGGGGCAAAAAACCATATATTTTCTCGCTCTGCTCGCAAACTCTGAGTTTGCCTTTTGAGATCTTTAGGGTTTTACCTTTTTCATATTTCTTTTTTCATATTTTCGTATTTGTCTTGTCGTATTGTCTTTTCAAAAGAGGGACTTTGGTTGGATATCATAATCATCATGTTTGGGCATGCTTGCCAAATAAACCTTTTTCTAAGTTCGAAGCTGTCATTCACTAATGATGAAACTGAGAAAAAAAGGGCATCATTTTCATACAAAGATCTTCCAGAGCAAAGGTTATGTAAAATCTTGCTCTTTTAATGAGGTCGAAGATGAATTCATTTAATGCTGAAAACCACCTTTATGAGATCTTTCATTCTTAAAGTTAAAAAATGATGCGGGAATCTTTAGTTAGATTTATGGCATTGGTGTTATGTCCTCTAATGGGAATTTTCTTTTTCTGAAATCCAGTTTAAAAACCTGCAATATGATATATAACAGACTCCCTGATATAATGATATAGGAAACGGGAGCCCTTTCTCTCGGGGTAAAAATTGACAGCATTTTCATCAATCTTTCATAAAAATGATTTTTATAAGAACACACCCAATGCTCAAGTCCACCCAAATTGCAAAAGGATAATTGACAAAAAAATATAATTGAAATATTTGGGACCCAATTAATTATGCGTGTAAGCTATTGTATCAATCAATATAGCCAAAAATGCATGACTGTTTTCATGGGATTATTTCGGACCATGTTCTTATTCCCCCTTCCGGTTATTTTCAGGGCGCCCCCCCGTCTATCCCTGCCTTCTCCATACTTTTCATGTGTCCTCAGAAATTTAACTCACTTTTCTTTTATGGTTTTCCCTCTGATTTATGTGAATAACTTCTTACCATGTTTTCTGACCCACCTGAATAAAACGGGGTCCCACTATCTTACAAATAGTTAAATTTTGAGACACAACTGAGAAATTAAAGCGAATTATGTGAATGCAATTGCATTTTGAGAAAAAAAATGCCCCATAGATAGAAGATGGAAAATTTCATTAAAAAAAATAAAAGCGCCCCCCCCCCAAATCGATATTTTAACTAATAAGTTGACAGTCAAATATTGTTTGCACTGTTTTAACTATACCATGTGCCCCGATTGAACCAACCTAACTTACACCACTTTTTGATACATAACCAAATAATAATAAATTAGTTATCATGTAATCTACCTACTCAGGAATGTTATATTTCTCGCCTAACTCTTAGTGAAAATACCAACATCTTTCAAAAAGGATTTTCACATCACATCGGAAGCCGCCGGAAGGGGGCCACTGTCCATTGACAAGGGGATATCATGCCAGGCCAAAGAAACACGTAAAGGGGTTTTTTTTTCATGATTGTTGCACGATACGTATACGTAATGTACAAAAGGGCAGCACAAACACTGAAATGTGGAAAAAAGGGTTATACTTTTCAAATGTTGAAACCGGGACTTGAACTTTACATGATGGGTCCGATTTGTTAACCTTGATTTTGTATCGTAATGCGGTTCATTATTTAGTGCAAGTAGCTTAATATTCAGTACATCCTACTCAGAAACACATTTCATAGAAGCAATGTACCAATAACCATTTTATGGTGTCAAATATAGTGCCAATACTTGTTAAGGGTAGGATTTGACACTGCCATAACTTGTTTAGGGGTTACACATTTTTTTTCAGACTGATCAATTACTTGTTTAGGGTACTTTTGAAACCTTGTGGTCGCGCATGATATAACCACTTGTCAATGCCCCCCCGTCTGAAGCATAAAATATGGACATTTTGAAAGTAACCTTTAATTTACTTTCATGTAGCTTTCAGACCTGATTTGAAGTTCTAAGGTTCTAAGGCATGATTAGTTTAAATTTCTATACTAGTAAGCCATGTTAACATAGATGTCAAAAACACCATATCTCAGAAATACTTCATATTATTTCCATCACCAAATTTGATTTTTTGACTAAAATGGCCCAAAAATTCCTTTTTTTTGTTTTTGCCCAAAAATTGGTGTTTTGGCTAAAATGACCCAAAAACCACCTTTCCTGGCCCCACATTGGCCAATTTCACATATGCTACTTCGAAAGTAGACATACTAAGCTTTCCATTGATGTAGGTGTTAGGTGTATGTAGGGTGAGACTATTAAATCGACTAAATTTTTGATGCTGCTACTGCCTACTAGTGTAGAGGAGTAATTGAGGTAAAGTGTCTTAACTCGAGGGCACAACACGTTGGCCGCAGTGGACTCGAACCCACGACCTTTTGGATTGCGGGGGCGAATGCTCAATACAACTGGACCACACCTGCGAAAATTTCACTACCCCATTGTCTCTTTAACCTTCCATGAACTTCTCGAAAGGCCATCTGGGGAATCAGAAGGTAACATCAATACATGATAATCTACCTCTTCTTGGATCAAGTCTAGTCTGACTTTATTTAAGCACTAAATCGTCCAATATAGTATAAAAACCCATTTTATATGTATTTTCACACACACCCCAAAGATTTGTGCCATGCAAGCGTGTCCACAAATAAAAAAAACATTGGGCATCCACTTTTTCATTATCCAAAAAGTGTCTAAAATTGCAAGACACGGATTATACAATCACCCACAAAAAAATTATTTATACCATCAATAGCTCTAAATAGCTCTATAACTTCAAATAGTCTGGAGTTCACTGAATTCCTTATATCAATAACTGACACCGCAAGACCTTTCTTAATAAAAAGCCCCACATCTCATGAGATTTTTAATATTCGGGTTAACATTATCATAATTCCGTTTTTATGATAAATCATAAACCAGGAAGAGTATTTTTATTTTTAAAATAAGCCCAGTTTCTTGAATAACAAGCGTCAGGGTTTTTCCTAGCATTTCAGCAATACCCTGACTCCCTCCTCCCCGGGGGCGCCTCAGTTTTCACCAATTGTTTTTTTGCATATACACTGCTTGTCCATATATTAATCATCCATCACTGTGTGAAATAACTAAGCTCAAAATCAGTCAGTCCTTCATATAGAAAATCGCACTTTGTTATAAAATTCCGGATCCGGTTTTGACAATTCAGTACCCTATGGCGCTGTTATACTAGACAAGTAAATGGTGCACTGCATCCAACAAGAAAAATCCGAATTCACCTCAAACTTGGAATTGATCGTTTTAGGTGGCTATTAGTTCTAGTCGGCTAGTTTTAATTAATACAACACGAAAAGTTATATTTCACAGTCTGAGTCGGCCTTTAAGAGGGGGGGGGGGGGTCACGTTTTCAATATTGAAGAAAAGGAGTCTACTAGCACAATTGGGATTATAGCAGATAGAAAGGTAAACTTTCAGTCTTTCCAAATTTCCTTTTTGTTTGAGGAAAATAGGACATTCCGTTGCAAATTTTATGCTCGAATTTTAGTAGCAAGTCCCGCAGTTTCGATGCTTTTTGTATACATGTGTATGTAAAAAGTGCTCACCCTGTGATTTTAAGCAAATTTTTTTTTATTATTATGACCACATATTACAAGCTTTTTCAAAATTAATTTATTAAAATATTAAATAAATTCATAATGTATCAAACCAACTCGAAATTTTCAACTCGACAGCATTTATGTATTTCTTTATCGATTATTTTTAAAAATTAATTTAACCCATTAGATCATCCTCAATTTGCACCAAAATGCACTCAAAAAATGTAATAATTTATATTTTAAAATAAATTAACAATTATTTCCAAATTGTGGGCCAAATTAATAGTTTTTTACAACTTTTAATATTTTCCGATTACGTTTCGCTCAATATCTCAAATGGTGAAAATCGGGTTTTTATGAAACGGGAACGAACGTAACTCAAGAACGAAAGGTCGTATCAACATGAAATTTGGCACAGATATTAAGCATCCAAAGGGCTGTGAAACCATGAAGCCGGATTTTTGAATTAGGGCTTCAATTTTGAATTATGGCATAAAGTTCCCTAATTGGTCAGCTCCTGGTTGCCATATCAAAAATACGGCTTCATGGTTTTCTGCGCATTGTACCCATGCACATTCTACCCAAGTATGGTGTAAGTGCAAGTTACTGTAAGTAGTTGCGTTTGTTCAAGTGTTTAGCCATCCAGAGGCCCTGTTCAGTTACCATGGCAACAAGATCAAAATAATTACCATTTTTCAAAACTTTTCAACATGGGCTACAATATGATATACAACATATGTAACATATTGGTAAAGTCAAGAAAATTGCAATCGAAAATTGGGCAAAAAACGTAGACCCACCCCTTAAATTCATATCCATGACCAGAAATAAACTGAGCATTCCATTGAAAAATACAAATAATTAATATGATCAAGACGCAAGCGAATTCTGTATTTTGCTTGTTATTCCCACCCTCATGTTTGCATCTTTCTCACTACCATATTTAGTCATTCAGAATGGTGAAATTATTGTGCATTTTGGGTGAAAAGTACCAAATTGGCACAGATGTAGCTATTGATATGCTAAACAAATCCGGTCTAGGGGCCAGATTAATTTCCTTCCAATATGGCCGCCATTTTCAAAATGGCCGCACCCCTATAAAAGCATTAATATATGGTTCAAACATGCTTTAATTTGCGAATATGTGGTTTTAAACTTTATTATATAGGTCACATAAGACTTGGTTTAACTTTTTAAATCAATATTTCTGTTATTTCACCAAAATTGTAGTTTAATTCAAAATGGTGGTCACACATTGGAGCCTAAATTTAAGATGGCTGCCGTGTACAGGAAAAAGCTGCTTATTTTGTAGTTAACAGTGCAAACCATGGGTTTCGTTGATTTTCTAAAACTTTGGGCCCTCAACATATCCAAACCTACATTTTGTTGTAAATGCCAATGTACATGATATCAAAATGGCTGCCATATTCAAAATGGCTGCCATATTCAAAATGGCTGCCAAATTAAAAATGACAGCCACTGTAAATGTGATATGTTAAAGGTAGTATTGATTTTATGTGTCATTGTAACTGATGAGATTTAATCAACATTCTAATCTAAAACATTAATTGGTGTCTTGGTATGGTTAAACATTTTACATTGTTGTCTGTATGTATCACATAAACAAGATGGCTTATGTTCAAGTGGCTGCCAATATCAATTAATAACCAGGCCTTAGATGTACTGCTCATTTTCTTTGTCAAGTTGTACCTCTCAAGTTTTATTGTCATTATACCAGGTAACGTTTTATGTGCTGTCTTGTGCTTTCCATGTGTAATTTCTAAGAATGTTGTCATATCCAAAATAGCTGCTAGTCACTCTGTGAGTATTTAACACGGCGTAATCGGCTTCGAATTACCCAAGTTGCACACATGCACAGGTGAATGTAAACTTTTTGTAGTCTGCATGCACATGTTGCATGTAAATTGAAACTCTGTGAATCCAGAAAAATATGTAATGTAGCCTCATAGAAAGTCACTGAATGCTGATTGATAACATTTTGAGCCAACTCTCAATAGTCTAAACTAACGAGGTTATATGATTAAGGTTAGTAGTAACACCAACCATGTTTACAAGTAGCCTGTGCATGTAACTTTTACATTGTGCATTGTAAATATTTGAAGTTACAGGCACCGGTGAGGTAAATAAAATTGTATTCGAAGCTGGGAGTACTTCATTCATGTTTACATGGACCAAAATACCAGAAAAAGCATAATCCCTTCATAGATTAAGAATCTAGATGGCAGAGTTGCAGTGTTAGTGGGTGATGGTGTAATATAAGCAGATACTAACAATAGCTAACATCATCTCTATACAAACATGACGAAGCTGATAGCCGGCTACTACTTAGGCAGCCGATGCTGCCTGTTCGAGGATACCACGGGTAATGATGTGTACTGTGGACCACAGACGTTGTGGTTTTTCTGTAGCCTTGTTCAGCCAGTACAACCTTACTGAACTCTGGCTAGCATTTGGTATAGTAAAGAATGCAGATTATACCAGCACATGCTATTGCCCAGACCTAGGATCAGAGAACGCTTTGTCTCTGATGCTGATGTTTCAACAACGTCACCGGTTGCACAAAGACAACCCGATGTTGTAAAAAAGGAAGCAGAGATACCTTGAAAGAACTAAAGCAAACAAGTGAAGGATTGTTGTCCTAATGTACGACCAGAACAAGCTCTGTTAGCGTGTTGATGTTCGCTCATAGAGAGTTATTTGCTCATATAAAGGGAGATCAAATGACCTACCCCCGGGGGTGCCACTTGTATTCCAAGGTGGATATCATGCTTAGGGTAGAACCTCCCAAAACGGTACCCTAAGCACGTATTTCACTTGGCAAGAAATCACATAAGGCACGTATTTCGGATGATTTTGCTACCCTAAACAAAGTACTTTGGGCTTGGTTTTGCTACCTTAACAAGTGTTTTGGTTAATGTAAAGGGGGAGGCCCGAGTTAGGTTTGAAGTTTATCTTGATAGATTGCCTTCACTCCAAACCCCATCTTAAAGTTATGCCCCGATTATGTTCAATCCGTTTTGACGAGAGCTAAAAACGTGATTTTGTAAGCCCCATAGAGTGACTGTGTACCATTAATATTGGTCGACCAACATAGGGCCACATTTCGCTCATAACTTTCAAAACCAAACATCCTTTGGCTCTAAGATTTCACCGGCTAAATGAGAAACAAAGTAGCTTTCTTCTGATACCAAAAATGTTGACCGCTTCCGGTAAAAATCTGGCGTAGGGGACGAGGGTATTACGCGATCGGGCCAGTGACATGTTTAAAACCCTAAAAAGTAATTTGCAGGAAGTTTAAAAATACCGCCCTAAACAAGTATTTGGATAATTTGCTACCCTAAACGAGAAACGTTATAAAATGTCCTTTAAACAATTTACAGCTATAGGATCTTGTGTAACGGGCCCTGGGCCTATAAAGGAAAGTTTGTACCCATGATTCACTGAAGTTTTTTATTTTACCTCTTTGGGTAAAAGCGTCCAATTTGCGCATATCTAGCAGCCCGAATAGTTTAAATTAAAAATAATTACGTTTAAATTGTTGTCCCTATTTCTTTGAAATAATGGGTGCTATCCGGGTGTGCCGTAATTGATTTTTTTCATGCAATTTCAGCATTCATTTGAACTAAGTAACACCCGGACTAAAAATATCCCTGACCTTATTTTTGATTGACATAAATTAGAGACAGACCCTCATTCTGTTTCTACGCACAAAGGCCTACATCTAACGAATATTCTTAGGTAAATTAATACGCGAAAATGAAATTAACTCCAAATATAATGGAATTATGAGAAGGGCAACCGACAAATAGAGAAAATAAGCTGCATAAGGCTGAAACGGTTCAAATCACTCGAGGAATCTACCATTTAAATCAGAAGACCATCGGACAACTGAACAAAACCCACTATTTTCCATCCAGCATTTTCAATTAATGTTTTTACAAGTACTCAAAATATCACCACACCTAAACACGTATTTTTCGACATGAAAAGCATACCCTTATTTTGAATTTTTGACGATTTTGATACCTCTAAACAATGTACGCGCGCGTACATCGCCTGATTCTCAAAAAATTGCGACCCTAAATTACGCGTTTTGTACACGAGCAGATTCCACCCTTGGAATACAAGTGGCCACTCCGGGGACCTACCTCAGATGGTTGACAACACTCACACAGAAGAGCAGCATAGCAGGCAAGACATTTGCTGGGGGCAAGGCTTGCTGCGAGCTCCAGAGTTACCAGATCCATCGTGACTGAAGGTTGGAAAATTGCAGGTTCACGTTGTGGAAACCTGTAAATGGACAAACCTTACCAGAGACATCAAAAGCCATGTCAAAACTGTAATGTAGAGATGACATCGTGGTGGATACAAGTGCCAAGGCTTCTTCTTCTCTTATCATATCCACATACATTGTTCTCAAGTATGATCCATCAGAGGTGGGTACAAATGTCTGGCTGCTTCACTGAATTTCTGCAAGGTCCTTGTCCTGTTGCATTATTGCACCAACATTGAGCAGTCCCCAGGAGATGTTCCATTGGTCTGTGGCGCTGTTCTATAGGCCCCTGATGTGCGCCAGGTAGCCCCACTTCTGCAAGGAAACCTTCGATGCCATCGTCCAATTCTGGTTTCAATCGTTGAAGACATTGCATTCAGCTCATGAGAAGTCCAGCTCCAGGTAGGTGATGCCCATTAGGTTCAATACCAATGATGTTACTTGGTTGATAGCAAACCTTACTTCCCAAGGTGACTCCTTAAACTCGTTTTGATACCAAAAAAAAAAGCTCGCCAAGCGGTTGGACTTTGCTCAAGAAACACTCTCTGGAATTAAGGCAGCAGCTGGTCTCTGTCCACACATTAGATAATTGGCAACTACGCTCTTGCATGCTGTCTAGTGGAGCAATTCCTTCTTAGGATGTATAAGTTGTCCCTTGGAGTTTGGGCGCAGACATCCTGTGATAAGCTGACAGGGGGGGTTTTAGCTGCTGAAATCAAGCTTCTTGGCATAGGTTGACCTTTCCCATACCCGAGCAAATATACTCTGCACATAAGTAGCACAGGACACGTGGCCGTCGATCTTAGGGTACGTGGGGTGAGACCCCCTTCTTGTGCCAGTGAGTTTGGTCAAGGATGTTATTGCCTGAACATGCTTTACTCTTCGTCTTTATGATGTGGGTCTTATTAAGAGAGAGTGCGGTCCAAGGTAACCTCCTCGGTAGTGCCCCAGGGGTGTTCCAGACCATGTTACTTTAAGCTGACGTTTGGCTTCACGGTTGCGTAGATGGAAAGCACACGCCTGTGTCTTGAATGGATTTTGCACGTAGGTGGTTTTCCTCGTCCAAAGCTTTGGAGAGAGACTCTTCGGCAACTGAGGAGTGATATTGATCTATAGGTCTTGGGATTAGATGGATCTTTCCCAGGCTTTAGAAGTGCCATAACATGTCCTTTCCTCGAGATCTTTGGGAACCTGTGGGAAAAAGGCCTACTGCTTTTCCTGGTTGAAGTTTAGCAATACCGTTTTCCAGTTTGTCCATGTTGCATTGAAGGGGTGAGTGAAACCAGGGTAGTCACTATACCTCTTACGGTCTAGTTTGATCTTCTTGGGCTTCTTGCTGCACTTGCCATTTAAAAGCAGTTGGTGGGCAACTTGGTCGGGTGTAACATTTGGCTGCTGTGAAGGTTTTGTTGGATACCTTGGACTCGAAGCTTTCGGAGGGTAGACCATGCTTTCTTGCTGTTATGGGTCATATTGGTGGATTCAATTAAGGTGTGCCAGTTTTTGATCCTTTCCTCTGACACTTCACCTTTAAAAGTTGTTTTAGCTGAGAAAGGATCAGCTTCCAACATGATGGAATACACTTTATATCCTTTAGCACATTCCTTGGAAAGGCCTGGTATTTTTTCTGTCCTACAGCCTCTTGGTATGAATCTCAGGGCAGTCTTATTCACTAGTTGGGCAAATTCGTCATAATTATAGGGTTTGGAGCAATCCTCTTCACGTTCTGATCCAGGTCATCAGTGTATCCTTGCCAGTCTGCTTTTCTGTAGTTAAAGTGCCGCTTAAAAGGCACTTTGTTTGGCATTACTGCAGTATTGACTTGGAAACCGATTGGACGATGTTTAGTTAGTGGAACAGGATTCAGATCTTGCTACACAGGTTAGAGATGTTTTTGCCAACAATAGCAAAATCAGGGTTGTAACCTCTCTTCCAATGGACACAATAAAATGATGGTGGCAACATAGAGTCGTAAAGGTGATGTAGATGTTGATTGTCTAACCATTCTTCCACAGCTTGCCCGTCTTTACTGGCTTCAGTGTAGTCTCATTGGGCACTATGGCTGTTGAATTGAAATCGCCAATAAAGAAACGAGGTTTGGTGGAATTCCCAAAATTGAATTCAGGGTGCTTGAAATCTACTGATGGAGGTTTGCAGACTGTTGTAACCATGACAGAGCTGAGCTCAATGGAGAGGACTTTGATGTCAGCAGATATTGAGGTTGCTTCCACAACGGGGCCTGTTTTCACATACATAGCACTTCCAAACTGCCGAAGTGGTCTCGCGATGGCAAGTACCGTTCCTGGTATGGTTGGGCGCTGACTATCAGTTTCCTGCAGACATAGGACATCGCATTGGAGATTGTTACACATGTCAGCCAACAGTAAGAAATCGAATAGGGTATGTTATTTTGAACTGTATGAGGCGTATTCAAGTCACCAGGAGGAACCATGCAGGCACGTAAGTGGCACTTTTAAAAGTAATGCCCATTCGAGGATTGGCAGCCATCTTGGCCAAATTATAATGGAAAGAAGCAATTTAACAACGGACATTAATTGGTTTCCGCTTAAGTTGATGTGAATTCCTTCCATAAGAGAGTTATATCAAGATCAAGAAAACATTCATTTCTTGATAATCAAAGGATAAGCTTAAGTTACAAATTAACCGCCATTTTGGATTTTCGCCGCCATTTTGGATTCAAGTTTTATTTGGTTGTATTCTTAAGGTGAATATGCACATTGTTCAATAACAACCTAGGGAATCATAACAAGATCAAGAAAACCATTCATTTCTTGGTGATCAAAGGATACGCTTCAGTGACAAATTGCCGCCATTTTGGATTTTCTGCCATTTTGGATAAATTCTGCTAATGTAAACAATGGAATTACCAGTGGTCAATCAGGGTATTTCTGTTCTAAATTGGCACGAAACACAATCAAATGATCATAGAAACATATAGAAAGCACGTAAAAACATGACATTTTAACAGTGGCGGCCATTTTGAATTTGGCGGCCATCTTGGAAGGAAATTAATTTGGCCTCTAGACCTTTTTTTACTTAGCTTATCAAGAGCTACATCTGTGCCAAATTTGGTACTTTTCACCCAATTCTTGCACCATTCTGCATGACTAATTCGCATGAATATTGGGGAAGGAAATTGTGTAGACCCACCAGAATTTCAAACTATATACCTTGCCTGGGCTACGCGGCCCTACGCCCCTACCCCCACTTTTACTATGTTTGTTTATCAGATTTCCTATCCTGGCTTGGGCTCTTCGGAACCTCATTACCAGGTTTGTTGCCTATCTTCGTCCCCACTTTATTCTTCTCAGCGCCAAGGTTTCAATAGCCATCATCAGAACTTTTTACCTTATCAAAGACTTGCATAGCACCAACAAGCAATTTAACCAGCTTAGGGCCGGATAGACACTGACATAAGTTTGAGTAAATTATCCACAGTGGTTGATTTATCACATACAGTGGCGTAAATTTCTTTTTGACATTGGGGGGGGATGGGGTTGATGAAAATTTATGAATGAAATGGTGTTTGCTGAAAAGATCCATTACTAGCACATGTGCGCGCAAAGCGCGCTAAAAGTTTTGCCATTTAGAAGCTAAAATCATTCAATACAATTGTAATTAAAACAAAAAGCGCGCGAAGCGCCGGAAATTTACAATTTTTAAACTATTATGGTAAATTATGAGGTTGTTTTGGGTCAAAAACACATGAATGGGCATCAACATTGGGGGGATGATCGTATTGACCATCCCCCTCATCAAAATATTGGGGGATATATCCCCCCACCCCCCCGGGATTTACGCCTATGATCACATACATAGCACTTCCAAACTGCCGAAGTGGTCTCGCGATGGCAAGTACCGTTCCTGGTATGGTTGGGCGCTGACTATCAGTTTCCTGCAGACATAGGACATCGCATTGGAGATTGTTACACATGTCAGCCAACAGTAAGAAATCGAATAGGGTATGTTATTTTGAACTGTATGAGGCGTATTCAAGTCACCAGGAGGAACCATGCAGGCACGTAAGTGGCACTTTTAAAAGTAATGCCCATTCGAGGATTGGCAGCCATCTTGGCCAAATTATAATGGAAAGAAGCAATTTAACAACGGACATTAATTGGTTTCCGCTTAAGTTGATGTGAATTCCTTCCATAAGAGAGTTATATCAAGATCAAGAAAACATTCATTTCTTGATAATCAAAGGATAAGCTTAAGTTACAAATTAACCGCCATTTTGGATTTTCGCCGCCATTTTGGATTCAAGTTTTATTTGGTTGTATTCTTAAGGTGAATATGCACATTGTTCAATAACAACCTAGGGAATCATAACAAGATCAAGAAAACCATTCATTTCTTGGTGATCAAAGGATACGCTTCAGTGACAAATTGCCGCCATTTTGGATTTTCTGCCATTTTGGATAAATTCTGCTAATGTAAACAATGGAATTACCAGTGGTCAATCAGGGTATTTCTGTTCTAAATTGGCACGAAACACAATCAAATGATCATAGAAACATATAGAAAGCACGTAAAAACATGACATTTTAACAGTGGCGGCCATTTTGAATTTGGCGGCCATCTTGGAAGGAAATTAATTTGGCCTCTAGACCTTTTTTTACTTAGCTTATCAAGAGCTACATCTGTGCCAAATTTGGTACTTTTCACCCAATTCTTGCACCATTCTGCATGACTAATTCGCATGAATATTGGGGAAGGAAATTGTGTAGACCCACCAGAATTTCAAACTATATACCTTGCCTGGGCTACGCGGCCCTACGCCCCTACCCCCACTTTTACTATGTTTGTTTATCAGATTTCCTATCCTGGCTTGGGCTCTTCGGAACCTCATTACCAGGTTTGTTGCCTATCTTCGTCCCCACTTTATTCTTCTCAGCGCCAAGGTTTCAATAGCCATCATCAGAACTTTTTACCTTATCAAAGACTTGCATAGCACCAACAAGCAATTTAACCAGCTTAGGGCCGGATAGACACTGACATAAGTTTGAGTAAATTATCCACAGTGGTTGATTTATCACATACAGTGGCGTAAATTTCTTTTTGACATTGGGGGGGGATGGGGTTGATGAAAATTTATGAATGAAATGGTGTTTGCTGAAAAGATCCATTACTAGCACATGTGCGCGCAAAGCGCGCTAAAAGTTTTGCCATTTAGAAGCTAAAATCATTCAATACAATTGTAATTAAAACAAAAAGCGCGCGAAGCGCCGGAAATTTACAATTTTTAAACTATTATGGTAAATTATGAGGTTGTTTTGGGTCAAAAACACATGAATGGGCATCAACATTGGGGGGATGATCGTATTGACCATCCCCCTCATCAAAATATTGGGGGATATATCCCCCCACCCCCCCGGGATTTACGCCTATGATCACTCAACAACACGAACACTAGCTTTACTCTGAATTTTCTGAACTAAAGGTTTGTTCCCATGCAGGTTGGTTGAACACAGTTACAGTTCACATTCGCACCACAAGAAGGGGCCACATATGATTCTTCACGAACCAACTTAATAGCATCAGCATGGGAGACACCCTGATTAGCACGAACAAGTTGAACTCTCTTCTCAACACGCAATGTCCGAAATAGATACTTGTGCAGTTTATTTCCACCTTTTCCCACACGAATCAATTTAGCACTAGGAGGCAGAGAAGATTGAGTAGAGTCGATATTTTGAACTTGACTCGCCATAGCCTCAGAGGAAGAACGTTTTTTTTTTTTTTTTTTTTAAGGCCGTTTCCAGCTGCCCGTGAATTATTATCGGGGATCCCCGATAATAATTATTCTAGTACAAAATTCCTTCGTTTGTGACACATAGACATTTTCGAGCTTAACCATTCACAGGTATAGTTTACCGAGCCAGTTACCAATGCAACCGTGTAAAAATCTCCAAATTTTTGAAAAATTGGGGGCGCTCTTCAAAAAAATGTGCTAATATTGCTTTAATAGCATCAGCATGGGAGACACCCTGATTAGCACGAACAAGTTGAACTCTCTTCTCAACACGCAATGTCCGAAATAGATACTTGTGCAGTTTATTTCCACCTTTTCCCACACGAATCAATTTAGCACTAGGAGGCAGAGAAGATTGAGTAGAGTCGATATTTTGAACTTGACTCGCCATAGCCTCAGAGGAAGAACGCGGTACATTTCTAACAACGTCAACCATATCATTTTCACTTTCAGCGCATAAATAGATCGAGAAGGTTCCGAATCTGACGCCATTTTGAAAGACTACATTTCGATCTAGGTTGCCACGCAGTCAGAAAAAAAAAACAAGCTGGAACATACCAAATTCAGGAACATACCAAATTCAGGAAGAGTTGTTCTTGAATAAAATATACAACAGGAATAGCGCGAGAGTTAGCAGATATTTGTAACACATCTCGAGTACAACAGTTTTGAGTAAATAAATAGACAGTCTGAAAGGCGATTCTTAAGTGCCGCAAATGGTACCTTAAGGATTAAGGTGTCTAGAAAAAGATCATACAGGGATCAAATATTTCAATTGATCCAGTCATGTTGAAAACTATACCGGGTTTTTGTCTAACCATAAGGATTCCAAAAAATGTATAGTTTGTACTCTCCGCACTCTAAAGGGAGTTATAGGCTAAAAAACAGAAAAAATCAATAAAAAGGGTCATGTGGTCAAATTTTAAAGTTTCTCAGATTTGTATAAAAAATGAGTGTCTTAAATGCTCGCTTAACAAAGTAGGGGGAAACAAGTCCAAGCCCCATTGAATGCAATGGACGCTGACCCTACATTTGTAACCATGTTGTTTTCACTATAGCAACCATCCTCCCCACCCCCGTGAGCCACAATCCACCCCTCCCCACCCCTCCCCAGTGAGCCAAGAAGTGGATTGACACAATGTGAGCATGGTAGGTACGTACATACCTTTGTCCCATAATGTTTCACCATATCATTGAAAATTGTACCGCGTCTTTCATCAAAATAAAACTTAAATTTCCTCCATGCATAGGACTCGTGCTGAAGTAGAGATTTCCTTCTGGACCGTGACGGATATTCAATCGTCAGACTCGTTGATATCGGTATACAAACCAGGTTCATTGGCCTTCACACCGATTAACCAGCTGCATGGCCTCGCCTTCATCAAAGAAGTTCCCGACGGAGGTGAGTAGCTCCACATTGCTTATTAATAAAACTTAAACTTGCTAACTTAAAAAATACACTCATCAGTTTCTATAACAATGACCTCTCTCCATAACTCATTTCTTACATTCAACTTTTGGCTTATTTTCTCGAAAATAGGAAATATACAGTCGGTCTGTTCTTGTTGTCTTGTTCGTCCTGTCTAGTTATTTGTTGGTATTTGTCCTGTCTTTCATAAATATGTACACGTGTTTATTGCCTGTTTTAAATCCAGGACCATTTCCCCAATTGTACTAGCTTATACAAGTTCAATTATTATAAATATTATATTTTAATGCAATTCACATGTTCTTTTGTATTTTTGTAATTTCATATTATTGAGTTCCTGGTAAATGTTTGTATATACAATCTATGTTTGTAACCTTTGAATTCAAAGGCACTGCAACTCCACGCTATGCGTTTAGCAGTGTCCTCATCTCAATTCGCCATTATTGCTTATCGTGCATAATTATATTGTATATTTTATGTTGAGATGAAATAAATTTGATTTGATAAAAAATAATAACACTTAAGTGACCAAGGGGGGGGGGGGCGGAGGGCTTCCTATGGACCCCTAAAATTTGTTTCCGTGCTGACCGCTTTACGCGTGGGATTTTTACGCCGAATTTTTTTGTAATTGTCTGACTTTTAAATGAGCTTCTTTTCATACCAAAAAAATTAAAATCGGCCAAGCCGTTATTTAGTGGGGGTCCCATGGAACCCCCCCCCCCTTGGGCACTCACGGAAGTCATCTGAGAATGTTTAATTATCAAAGAACCAAAGCTATTTTTTTGCTGATATGTTCACACATGCATGTAAGCAAACAATTATTAGAAACATTAAAAATAATTAAACCTTTATGTGCTGAAAACAAACGATTTCGTCGTTAACATTGCTAAACCGTTACTGTACAAACTCTATGGGAAAATGACGTGTATTTTGCAAGACCTGTTAAAAATACAGGATCCCTAAAACTGCAGGTTTTGTGTTAAATATATGTAATTTGGGTCTTCTAGAATAGATATCAACATAAAATAACGAAGGTCTAATCCCTTTTAAAGGATTTAAAAATATTTCTGATGAACTGACTTGTACGAACTTTGGATAAATTGAATGGCAATTGACTTTTCATCAAAGTATTTGGCTGAGGCTACAGTAACCATTTAGTTGCACTGCAGGAAAAAGTTTGGTCCTTAAAATGTAACAATTCTATATACAATAGCGTCCGATCATTGGCCTCAATCGCCAATCAGCCTCAAACGCGGGATAGCCGCATCTGCAGAAATTTTTGGTGGAATATTTGCAGAAAGGAATATTTTTAGTTTCCGGATAAGGCCATTATAGTAAAATCGCTCGATCCATACGTTTGTTTCCTTATTCCTGGAGTTTGTTAAGGAACAACAGTCCAACATGGACAATCCGGAGGATATTATTGTAATATATCCACAAAGCAAATGTACCGGCAGGTTGAAGGGATACCGTACTACATAGAACCGTACATACAACATTAATTTAATCCAGTGCGATGATTGGATTAACTTGATAATTTCTAAGTGTACTTACTAAGTAAGTTCAATAAGTAGTGCAATTTTAGGTACATGTAGACAAATTGAGTTGTACTGATTCAAACATAATTGATCATGATTAGTGATAACTTAAGATTACTCATTGAACTTAAACAAAATTAAATGCAACTCGGTTACACTTAATTTTATTGGGTAGGTTCAGCAAATTGACCGTCTGATTTCTTCCTCCTCTGGTAAAAACCTCAACCCCGTCCCCTTTTTCCAGTGGTGAGCGGTCACTGGATGGATAAAATAACAAAATTGAGCCCTCTATTGTGGATGGTGCTATAGATGACCAATCTAAGTATACTACCTTTTTTGGCAAATTAACCTTTTCAGTGTATTGAATATTGTTTAAATTTTCATGTTAACTATCCAAGATCCCTGGAAGAGATTTTTCAATTATTTTCAAATCTCATTTACATAATTTAAAGTAATTATTTTTTGGGGTAAAATAAGACTTTTACACCATTTTGCTTCTGTTGATTTGAAATGTTGCCTTAAAGCAATATTGGCACATTTTTGAAGAGCTCCCCCAATTTTCACAATGTGATATTTTTGCACAGTTACGTTGGTAATTGTCTAGGAAACTATACCTGCGAACGAGAATGCTAAAAAATGCGTATTTATCACAAAATAAGCGATTTTGTAATTAGAATTGGGATCCCAGATTGGACTTAACGGCAGAGCTGGAAATGCTACGTTTATGTCCGTCCATGATGAAATAACCTCTAACTTGACTTGCCTGAACTATTAAAACAACTAATGGATGAGCGTAGACACGTACATGGCGCTATTTCCCGGCTATTTCACATTGGAAAGCCGTTTACAGCAGCCGTTGAATTATTATCGGGGATCCCGATAATAATTATTCTAGTACAAAATTCCTTCGTTTGTGACACATAGACATTTTCGAGCTTAACTATTCAAAGGTATAGTTTACTAGCCCAGTTACCAATGCAACAGTGTAAAAATCTCCAAATTTTTGAAAAATTGGGGGCGCCCTTAAAACAAAATGTGCTAATATTGCTTTAAGTATATTGCAGAGCAGAATTCAATAAAAATATTGAGAAATAAATTTACCCAAAATAGCGAAAGTGGAGAGATGAATATGTCTATGTATGCCAAGAAACCATGTGCAAACTCTTGTGCAAGGTCATATACAAGATCCTATGGAAACATCTCTTAGAGTGTTAATGCATGGAAAATGGCGGATTTTTTAACCTTGCAAAACAGGAAATGCATTTTTTGTCCACTCTTTAAATGCCAAATTACATTTGAAGTTTTGTCACAGATCAAGATTTTTTTGACAACACGCACAAATCGGCAAATTGCCTGCGCTTTCGGTATGTTATAGCCAGAAGAAATCTCTCATTTTTTTTTAACAAAAACCTTATTTTAAGGAAGCACTCGGAATGGAATCATGGCCTCATCTGGAAACGCTCAGATAATACGGTACGTCGCCCACTTTAGAGGGCAGTGCGGCGTACAGTGGCAAACTATGGCTCGCCTGAACGCAGTACCGGATGAACGGGGGAGCGCCGGAGCGTTGTTTGCAGCTGTGAGACGTGAAAACCCATTCATAACATGTTAAGGAAATGGGGCGTTGCAACTTTTCATGGTTCGGAGCATCTCACCACTTCTTAAACTCAAATTTCTAATTTCTTTGCCGAAAACCCATACTAATGGTCTTGAACAGACGACGTTCTAATATGCAATCCTGCAACCCTGCGCTATTTTGGCATACTGGAGTTTCTGGCCGCTACTTGTGCTGTCCGGAGCACTAACCTCAAAGAACAGCTTTTGGTTTCCTTTCTTGGACGGTTTCACGTTTTAATTTGGGAATTTCCATTTTTAAAATTAAAGCTAGAGTGGGATTCGAACCAACGGAGCTGAGGATTAGGCTTGTATCCACCAGTCGCATCGCAGAACGTCGCTTTCACACAGCTTTGTTCACGTAGATTTCAATAAACAAAACTAGAATTTCGCGGTTCTCGGTTTTCTAGGTTTCGGTTTTGCTGCTAGTTGGGACTGTTTGGGGGTGGGGGGGGAGGCTGGTAAAATTGTGCGTTGCCAATGGGTTCATGTTGGCGGTTGTTGGATGCTTTTGTTCAGAACCTTATCGGGGTCGCTCTGAGCCATTTTTTGATAAATGGGTTGGCTGGAATTTGTATGTTGAAATTGAAGCAGACCCCGGTTTTCCTGCCAGTTGTTTAATTGTTTGAATTGAAATGTCCAAAGATGAATTGAATTTCCATGGCTGCATGTTCGGCGACTTGCAAATTTTTTAGGTTGACTGTTAACTGGAATAAGTTTGGACACCTCTATCGTATCTATCTTCCAATCATTACATCACTCAGTAGTATAGTATATGTTTGTACTCGGTGAAAATGTTCTTGGTCACAGGAACAAAGATCGACTAAGTGTGCAGGAACAAAGACTGGTGCAAGTAACAAGAAGTTCGTGTGGCGAGCTAGCGGAGTGTGAGTGACTTCAGGCGACATCCGGGAAAATCTCCAGTGACCGCTGCTGAACCCAGTACAAGCTGTAGGGGTGTTCCAGATGCAGATGACACTTTGAAAAAATTGTGCTTAAGATAATTCTACAGTGGTGCTGATGTAGCTGTGGGGTGGTGGCCCCTATTTTGGTCTGATTATACACACAATGGCAAGGTTTGTAAGGTGTAATGATGTCCATATTGAAGCTAGGTACGTTTTTCTTGACAATTGCTTGGAATATTACGCCAGGGGTTTACAATAATGAATTTCATTCGCGAACAATTCCTTTCGTTTTGTTTTCTTTATATTATATTCTTTGTTTTATTTTGATTTTTTAATTTATAATGTAATATATTGTTATTCATGCGTTTATTGTGTTTTTATGTAATTGTATGTGTTCATTTCTTATTTATTATTTAGTTTTTTTATTTTAAACCTATTTTATCCATCTTTTAATTTGTTTATTTCAATTTTTATTGTACCGATTTACTTATTAATATTTTGTATTTTTCAAAATTTTGGTTTTTTAATTTTGTAATTGTTTTTGTGTTTATTACTTTATGTTTTAGTTTACTTTTAATTTTTAGGAGTCATTTTTTATTTTGTTTGTGTTAATAATGTAAGTTTATTGTCAGGTAATGATTTATATTAGTAATTATTTTTGTGTATACGGCTTTTGATTTGATTAATTTTTAAATATTTTTTTTATATCCTCCCTTATTTATTATTTCTTAAACCATTGTGGCTTTATTTTGTATTATTTTTGTCGTTTATCTTTATTTTATTTTGTACTGATTTTTAAAAAAAATTTATTGGTTCCATTCATTTTATATTTCTATTCCTTTTTGGGAAGGCGCTATATAAATTATCTGTAATTAAATGTTATAATTAATTTTATTTTAAAAACGATTTTTTTAATGATATTTCGAACTAGTGTACACGAATTTGATTTAGTTAAATTATTATTTTCTCATCCGTTTATTATTAGTTTTCGTTTTCTTGAATTTTTTTATTTAAATTTGGTACTGCCATCTTTTTATTTCATCCATTTGTTTATTTTTTTTATTCCATTTTTATTTGTGTTAATTTCTTCTTGTATATGCTTTAGGCCTATATTTATACTTTGTGTGGTCATTGCAAAAAATCTGTTCAAACCCAACAATAAAAATTCTTTCTAAAAATCAATTCAACAAGAAATAACCCCCCCCAAAAAATAGCCCAAGGATTTCGAACCCATACCAACATATCCTATTTTAATAAATCATGGACAGAGTGACAGAGCCATTGAGGTAAGCTGTGTAATGTTACGACGGGCGCACTGCAATCCATGATATCATTGGTTTTAATTTCGTTCAAAGCTCTTCCCTGTAACCCCCGCTATTTCTTGACACGTCAAGCCCGGCTCATATGTAGTGGTCCCAGTTAGAGTGACCTCGAACTACCCGCTATTACCCACGTGTACTTAACCCACTACCCCTACTGTTTACAAATCGCCTGAGGGGAATCGGGGGAAAATCAACCGTCACTGATTGCCTTTTTTGGCAGCAATATTTATTTTCACTATACATATACGCGATTTTAAAAAAAATCCGCTCTCTAGAAAGCTCAATTTCAGATTACATCTTTAAAGCATTGATAGCTGATCTCTAATCACTTCAAAAATCCGTAAACAAAACCAACTTTCCATTAAATAAAAACAAATTTTACAAAAAACAACCTTTTTTACCTTAAAAACGTTAAGCTACAGAATGACAACCGACATTCTCTCGGGTCAAACACCAGTATGACAGTAATTTGCACGTAACCATTTTCATCACCGGCCGAAATTGAACGACCTTTACGGAGATCCGCGAACAATAAACGGGCCCAAAATGGCCCGTAAGTAATATACTAGTCGCTACGGGACCGTGATAATTAAGCGCATCATCACTCTTGGATTTATCGTAACCACCGTTATCTACGTGAGCGACGTACGCTAGGTACCGACGTTAGATACAAACCGCGGCGATTGCTATGCCGGGATTTGGAATTACCAATCCCTGACAAACTTTACGGGAATCACTATTGTCATCAGCACTCAATCGCGCGGCTCTGAAACGTTTGTCACAAACTAATGAATGTGGTTCAAAATCTCATGGGTTTTGAGGTAAAAACGATTTTACAAAATCAAATATATGCATTGACCAGCAAGTTGATTCGTTTTTTTAGAACAGTCTTGCTACACCTTGGTTATAAGATGATTTTATGCACTATAAAATCGTTTAGAAGACAACGGAACCCACGGATAACAAGTAGGCGGACGGGCGTGGGGGGGGGGGGGGGGGGGGGGTGGGGGTGGGGGGGGGGGGGGGGGGGGGGGGGGGTGGGGGGTGGGTGGGGGGGTTCCCATTGATAACTGCATGACGATTTTATACATTTTCTAAGTTTTAAATTTCGTTTTAATACACGCGCGGTAAACGACCGTATCTATTTAAAAAATACAGAATGTTTACATAGTTTCCAATCGATTGTTGAGAGCTTGTAGATGTTTTCAAACCAACTATAAAAGCAGCTGGCACAGCTCAAAGGCTCGGTCAGTCAATATTCTGTAAATATCTATACTGATGGGCTGGTCTGTATCAGCAAGAGTTTCACAATATCTCAATCTCAAGTTCACCTTCATGCAATGGAGACCGTAACATGAGTGATCACTCAGGGCCAGGCGTCAGTAGTGATTTTTGGGTCAGCGAATACAAGGTGACATCACGTCCTTCGCAGATTCTTCCGATGCTTACGTTGGGGACGAAGACGGCAATGAACAGTAAGATAACAATATAGGCATTTCTTCCGCGAATCTCGAAATCTTTTTTACCATATAACCGGTTTTGACCTGGTATCAACAGGATTAAAGAATTGGAGATTCATACTGCTTGCTAAACTTTGAGAAATGGTATTTTTCAATTTATTGAGCATATTTTCCTCACAATGGGCCATTACAATAGTGCAAAATTGGTTGCAACTTGAGATTACTTTTTTCTATAGGTGTTTTTTTTCCGGCAACTTTGACCGTGACACGGCGGTTACGAATCACTTTCGAGAGCCGCTGAGAACACACAACCGGCGTGGCGGATCGACCACCATAATACAAACAACTGGACTTGTTTCGCGGCTGGCGGACTTTTTGCAATGCGTAGGAACATTCTGGGTTAGCAGAGGTATTGTAAATACCCCGTGACAAGGTCCGTATGGAGAAGTGAGGTCTAGACATTCTTAATTTGAGAATGTTGGTCACTGCCTTAAAATTGCAGTGTTGTAATTTGACATAGTCATACCACACACCACCTACGGTCCTTATAGAATGAGAAGAAGGGATCTCGGTACCATCAACATGCACTGGGTGGCATAATTATCAGAATGGTGAGAAGGAATAAACAGTTAAGAAGTTTTTAGACGGTTCCTTATTGTGTACAGTGCATCCATGCCATGATTGAACGCACTGAAGATACTTTGATCAGGTACAATCATCATCCAGAAGGACGACATACAGATCAAGGTAGTAAAGAGCTGGGTCATCGGACATACAAATGGGTAATGAATCTCATACTCACGGATTATTTGGCCAATGGCCGTGTAGTAAGACGAGTACCTCCTGAGAACCCCAGATAAACCCTGGGGAACTCCCATGATCGACACTCGAACAGCGCAGAATAGGCTCCCACCTTACAAGTCCTAGAGTGAAGATAGTAATTGAGGTCCAGCTTTAGAACGAACCGTACCATCAATGCCAAAAGGCCTAAGTTAACTGCTCAAATAATATCCTTGTGGTCCACCAGTATCACACTGTAGCGGTCAAGTTCCAACCATCTCTGCCACATGTCAAGGGCTCACGATGGTATCGTGAACAACCGATACGCCGTATTGCAGTGGTTCACACAAAGGGCTTAGAAATTGGTTAAGGGCCTGTAATCTTCGCTCTTGCTTATTCAAGATGTTTTTTATCACAGGCGTTATAACCTGAGTAGTAAATCAACCGAGGATAGACGGTATTAATATCGTGCTCAGGAGGATCCAGAACGGGGAGATGTTTTAGAGCCAAGTGACATTGGATCCAGGTTTAAATGATTTTGTGTCAGTACTTTTGGAATAAATTTCTCCATACTTCAGTGGACACATGTTTTAAAATCTGTACAGAGCAGGATTGAACATTGCTATTATAATTTACTTATGTTTTTATCAACAACTGATTTTTGATCAATATTATTACGTATTGTAGGCTATACATTGCTAACAAATTAGTAGTTAGTCGCTGAACTCATTTCCAAGACAAGAGGGTGAGTGCAGTCAGGAGGACATACAATTTATGATCTTATATATCCTTAGTGCTATAGTTCCAAGAGTCACTGTGCTAATCTTTATTCTCTTCCCGATACCATCTACCCCTCCCTCTGAGATTCAGTAGGCTTTTGATGGTTTATCTCTCCATTACGTGGCTTTTCTCCCGTCCTTCACATCTACGGCGAGCTCAGTCGGGCTTCTGGAGGTGGTCAACTGTAAACAATCACTGTAAAGAGTTTGTAACGCCCTGTGTCGTACCATTCTTGCAGAAACAGGGGCTGTATATCATGCCCCTGGCAAGCATGGTTATATCCGGACCAAGAGTTCCATTGACTTTCAAGCCATAAAATCTAAAACCAGTTGTACGACTGGAGACGAGATGATTGGCTAAAAGAGTATTGCCCAAGTCCCCAGAATACAGGTCTTGACGCTAGATGGCTATTTGAAATCAAAATAAGCAAAATTAAAAGTCATATTCAGAGCGAGACTCAATAATCAAATGCTTCCTCTATCTGCACTGAGGACGTCATTGCAGTGTAATGGCCTGGGCAGACATCTGCACTGTTGGCAGAACTGATCTTGTGATCTTACAAGGACGACTGACTGCTCAGCGATTATGTTGGGTGAAGTTCTTTCCCCACACGCCATATCAATGGGAGGAGCAATTGCTTATGACTTTTTCTTCATGCAAAACAATGCAACTCCACCTATGCCATGTCACAGCAGAGCAGGGTATTGACACCATTGATTGGCCAGCCAAGTCATCTGATAGAGAACCAGGTGAAATGTGAAGCAGACCGCCTGTTACACATATCACACTACACTGGCTCAACTGAATTGGTGGAATTATCCAGCGAGCATGGAACCACATTCATTAACAGAACTTCAACATCTGGTAAACAGTATGCATAAATGCTGCATTGATGTCATCAGTGCAGATGGAGGAAACATTGACTATTGAGTTTCACCATGAATGACAAAACAATTAAGCTAATTTGATTTGAAACGGACATTTCAAACATTACATCTCAAGCAATAATGCAAAGAAAAATGACTTAACTTGATACAGATGAAGATAAAAGCTACATCTCCTTGTTGGGGTGTATGTCTTGTTTATTTGTTTGCCTATGCTTCAACGTTTTAAGCTTACTTACTACAGACTGCAATGAATAAAAGAAAGGAAATGAAATCGTTGTTACAAATTGATAATTTGTTGACTTTAGACTTTTGAATGCTGCAAAGTGCCATTTTTTTTTTTTGGGGGGGGGGATGGAGTGCTCATACCAACCCTAATCAGTCAGTGTATTTTCTATTGCTTGCGTAGATGATCTGCCAGTACGTTTAGCCAACGGTGGAGCGCCATACCAGGGTCGTGTTGAAGTGTTTCGTGATGCTCAGTGGGGTACCGTTTGCGATGACGCCTGGACCACAAATAGTGCGACTGTCGTCTGCCGACAACTGGGATACAGGTTTGACCCATTTTGTCATGAATTTTATTTAGCGACTGTATGCTTAAAGAGACACGAGATTTCCAGAAAAAAGCACCCCCAATTTTTCTCGAACCTATGTTTTTTACATATTTTGGAATGCTTACCAATGTATTAGATCACATCTGAAGTGAATAAGCCGAATACGCCGTCTTTATGTAATAAGATGATTTAGTAGTTTCTGTCGTGCACGACAGAAAGTCAAAGCATGGTTTTCTATGGGGAACGATTAGGATAGCAGGCCAGTTCAAAACAAGGTTTGCGGTTTTCTTTTGCACCTGTTTGTCCAATAAACCTTCCAAACGTTCTCGGTAGGTGGTCTACAACCGATCCAGTGAAATTTGAGAGAAATTCATATCCTAAAAAAATCTGTCACTTTAAGTAAAGCGGGAAACGAGGTCTACCCTAAATAGTTTGTGCCAACATAAAAGCACCCTATGAGGTTATTTTGGTCAAAAACACATGAATGGGCATCAACATTGGGGAGATGATCACATTCACCATCCCTCCCATCAAAATATTGGGGTATATATACCCCCGGGATTTACGCCTATGCCCTATGGAAGGCCGAGTGAGTCAAAAGGGTACAATTATAATGCTTAACATGATTAAGGTAGTTAAAAAATGCAAAAGGGGTTTAAGACGTACAACAGTGCAAAAAATGCGTACAAAATACATATGGTAGTGTAGAATAACTCATGAGGTACAGCAGTTCTCAACTTCAAAAGATAGTGTACAAAACATCTAACAAGTGTAAAAATCTGAGGTCGTGTCGAAAATGCAAAAGGTTTAAAGAAACCAATACACCAAATACATGTCATCTAGATGAATACAAATGCAAATGAAGACAGGTCGGGAAATAAATACACGTGTGGAAAATGAACAGCTCATAAGGTTTTAGTACACTACGTATTTTTATGCACTAACCTTTATATTTCTTATACGCTTTTCCACTGATATTTACACTATCGCAAGCATTTTGTACTACGCTAAATGGGTGAAGAGGGGACATAATTGAAAATTTAACTTGTTAGCCAAAAAAAATCCAAGTTCTGATTTCATATTTTGCGAATCGACAATTGCATTGCAGGTACGCTGAAGCGCACGCTACTGACGGTTCCAGGTTTTTTGGCGAAGGTGTAGATCCGATTGCGTTAGACGATGTCATTTGCGATGGGCGGGAAGCTTCGTTGATCGATTGTGTCCACACTACCACTGATAACTGTGATCACACCGAGGACGTTGGCGTCGTCTGCTCCCAAGGTTCGTTCATAAATGGGCTCAGTTTGCCTGACGCCACTTTACTTGCGCAAAAATGGGACGAAAAATAATTAAAACATAGGCAGCATAAGTTTTAACAAAAAAAACAAAATAAAAAGTAAGTCCTAGGATGGAAACTCTCCTATGCCTCCTAATCCAAAAATGTATTGACTTACAACTCGTAATCGTATTCTTAGAAAGGTGCTAATAAGTAGGCCTAGTGCCCAACCTATGTTCATATGCAAAAAGCACTTGTGTTAATCATTTGTTTGGTTCTAAGCATTTGTTTTCTTGTCTAAACATTTGTTCTATCTATAAAGAACCCTTTGAAGGGTTCTTTATTGAGGGTTCAACAAAGAACTTTCTTGGTTGAAGAACCCTTTTCGCCAAGTAAATATGCCTTTTAAGGCATATTTACTTGGCGAAAAGGGTAAAATCTTTGAAGCTGACACATCTACCGTTAGAATGATCCAAAGAGATTTTGATTTGAATGAAGCTATACCACCTTAATATATCTTAATGTCGCGTGTCGAGAGTTTAGTTTCATTCGAAAGGGATGTGTTGATACCGAAACTTAAGTAGTGGAGTACAAACATCAAATGAACATTTTCTTTTATTGTGATTAAAGCTTCAACATTTGGTATAATTAATGAATTCATGATCGGCTTGAGTTAATTCGGTAAATGATTGGTTGTCCTGACTGTCCGCAGATGGTGCATGAATTTGTTAGAGTTGCCTGTACGTCATATTTGGTGCTTTTGTTACTAAATCAGTGTGATCAATCTAACCGACATCACTTCGTCTTTGAGGCTTCGGCGATCTTTAAGGCGCACACTCTTATTTATACGCATTCCTGCCATGCAACATTTTTTAAATGTACATGGACATTTCTGGTTAACTTCAAGAACAGATTAAATCGTATAAAAGGCATTTGAATACTTTCAGGTGAGAGCCATGCAAAAATGTCGGCTTCAATCCAGCCACATAAGTCGTACTGATGTTTGTGGATACAGCATATACAGCTTCGGAACGATTGAATCGTCGAAAACTTTCAAAGAAGTGAGACGAATAAATTCACATAGCTAGTGATGTGCAAGCAGGGGCGGCGCCAGAGTAAAATCATAGGAGGGGCGAAACAGTACAAAATGAACTCATTTTGGTTTAAATTAAAAAAACCCTAATTTTTGCGCAAAAACCCCTGTTTTTCCTAAATTTGGAAAATCTCAGGGGGCGGCTGCCCCCCCCCCGCCACCCCCCTGACGCCGCCCCTGTGTGCAAGATGTGTCCAAGACACTCGAACAAGTCATGTTTTCATGCAAGACACTTCAAGCCACTTTTGAGACATTACTTGATGGAGGACATGTGTTCGTAAATCATGTCCTGGTGTGCTCCCATTGTTTGTATTCTGTTGACACTTCTATTGCCAAGACATGTTTTAAATATGGCACCAAGACACAATGTTTACACTTTACAGAGTAGGCAATGATGGTGTTTGGGCCTTGCTATCTTTACAGATATTCCTGTTGCCGAGCCGTCAGTGCGTCTAGTGGATGGTACCTATCATTACGAAGGACGCGTGGAGATATGGCACAATGCTGAATGGGGTACGGTGTGTGATGATAGCTGGGACATAAATGATGCTACTGTAGTTTGCCGCGAACTAGGATTTGCTGATGCTATTGAGGTTTGTGTTGTGGGCCCTGAATTTGGCTATGGGCAGGGCTATTTCGGAAGGGCAGATTGTGGCAGAAGTGGACCTTTCCAAAAGTGTCAACCCTTTTCCCCCATAAATCCCCCATAAATAGAGTTGCTCGCTCCAGTTGAATCTTCCGTGGTTCATAAAACAATATCACAATGACTATTTGAAAGAAGATTGACTTGACCATATATAAATTTAAAACAATGATTGTAATATCTATAGATGAAATCTGATTATACACAACAAAATTGTAACAATGCACAAAAATTATATTTCTTACCGATTTACAATTAAACACAGGTCATGAAATAATAAGTACAACAAAGTTCTTGTTGGATGTGCACCAAAGTCTCTAGAATCTGGTCGACATAAATCTTGGAGACAAAATTCTTGCTGGTACAGTTCAGTAGTTTAACGTTATCGCAAGTCACTTTTCTATAGACCGGCCAATTAATTTGTAAACTGGTAGACTTGGAGAAATACTGGAAGTATAACTGCAGCTTGGTATAGTCCACAGATACTCAGTGCGTTAACTCTTTTAGAGTTTTCACTGGTATAGAACAATTCCTTCTGGTACTTTTTTTTTTCCAAAGTCACCAAATTTTGTGCAGCTCTGACAATCCTGGTGACCTTCTAGATTTGTATAAAGAACATAAAATTTTATAACTCAATGAAAGTCACCTCTTCTCCTGTTTGAGAGGTCTACATTCGGAGAAATTTTTGTGTCAACTGGCAAAGGAGAATGACTTGCAGCTCAATTTGTTCTCAGCAAATCTCCCATGATGCAACAAAACGTGCAATGACAAGTTGGAAATGTCGCAATCCTTTCAGTCTGTTCTAACTTGTTGGAGAAATCTTCAGATCCTGCATCTGATGTGTTTTGACATAGAAAGGAGTCTATTGTTCCTTGACCAATGGTGAAATCTTGCTTTGCTTTCTTTGTCCACAAAGAAACTCTGTGCAGTTCTTTAGAATGAACAAGATAAGAAACTGCTCCTATTATCCTCTGACTGGGAAAAGGTTCTATACTTCCCACACACTACGGACAGCTTTAGAAGTGTGTCAAGGGGTAAGTCCTGGTTATTGGCAAAACACTAGGTGTTATATTTACTATTTTCCAATTTTCCACACATAATTTTTATGATTAAATTCACATGATTTAATTAATATACACAAAAATATAATATTGAGGAGTTGGTCACAAAAGCCATCATAAGAAAAAAAACTGTTTTTATAAAAGCATTATATATCAAAATGATATAGGGTTTTAGCATGTTTGTCTTTCGGCGAGCTCTGTTATCTCATAATCATGAAGCCAATGACTATACTTTCCCCTGGTTAGTGGGGTGGGGTGTGTGGGTGGGGTCCAGGGGCGAAGCATGTTTGAGTGCCTTCGGAGAGCTCCCAGATATCTCATACCTCGAAGTAGATGAACTATACTGCCCCTGGCTTGGTCCAGGGGGCAAAGCCCCCGGAAGCTCTCGAGTTTAACAAGTTGAGTACCTTCAAAGGCTCTCAGTTATGAACTATAGGCCAACTGCCTGCGACAGTGTCAATTTTATTTTTCCCCAACGTCATTTCAGCGCCCCCTGAGGTGGCGCCCGTGGCACATTCCCCCTTGCGCCCACACGCTGACGCCATGCTGATGCGGACCAGAAGTAGGCGTGTTAATCTTTGGCGTCAGATTGAGAGACGTAGAAGCTCGATTATTCAATTCTTATTATCCAACAAGACATATTTTGGTGTTAAAACGCCAGAGTGAACTCGCGCAATGGATGACATTTTAGATTTGAAATGAGAAAATACCGCTTTCTAATGCTTAAGTTTTACTGGAGTGACATATTTGCCCCATAGCGAAGACAGATTACTCAGGCTACATGTAGGTGAGACCAAAATACAATTATCTTGGCCACCACCGCCTGACTTATAGACCGTATTCAATATGACGTCAGCCACCAGAAATGTTGGTGGACAAGAACATACATTCCAGGACTACAATTCATTAAGCGGTCAATCGATCCATGTTTAGCGATTGCACAGGGATCATTGACAGATGAATGTATTGAAGTACTGGAAAGCATCTATCTTGTCCACCAACATGGCTGGCTATTGAATACGGTCTATTAGAGCGGGAGCACGGACCTGGTTCAAACATCATCATCGTTCACCCCCATTACAGAAAAAAAAGGTTTTCAACCTTTGGAAAACCGGCTGGAAAGCAAGGCCTGGAAGACAGCTTTGTGTATACAAAGGTTTTTGGGTTTATCTTTAGTACTCAATTTGCGGTTGTATAGCAATCCTCCATCTTGCCGATTTAATTTTGATCATGTGTTTTACAATGATTTATATGTATATATTTTGCTGTTAATGCCGTGTACAATATGTTTCATCTATTGATACGTACTGAATAAAATGAAATGAAATGGTAGTTGGTATGGACCCTCTATATCAGTGCTAGGTAGTTAGTACTCTCAAATTGTGGTCACTTTTTCAATAGAGGCCAATTTAAGGTTAAACTTTTAAAATGCTCCAAACATGTTGAAAAGTATGGCATTGTCCGTCTAGTCATAAGGATTACAAAAATGTATAGTTTCTCCTATCCATGACCATACCATTTTAGTTAATGGGTTAGTGGCTAAACGTAAAAAAAAGGTCAATTTCCATTTGTACAGGGGTCAAAATCTGAAGCTGCTCTAATTTTGGTAAAGAATTTAAAAAAATGTTCATCTACCTTAAAGGCTGACTCAGAGATTTCAAATATTTGAGTAGAAATTAAAAATAGTCATCTAGAACTAAAGATAGTCACCTAACACGTTCAATTCCAAAGTTAGAGATGAATCAGATTTCCCGTTTTCATGCAGTAAACATTTATGCACAGTATAACAGTGCCATAGGATACCGCGTATAACAAAAATTCCGGATCCGGAATTTTATAACAAAGTTGTGATTTTCTATGTGAAGGACTTGGATTTGAGCTTACTTATTTCACACAATGATTATGGACAAGCATAATGTAAATGCAAAAAACACGATTTGTTTGAAAATTGAGTGCGGCTTCATTGGGAAATCTGAGTCGGTCTTTAATGTATTAAAATAAGGAATAGTTTGGAAGCATCTGCAATGCATAGTTATCATGTTATATGGCAAAATAGGTCATGGGGCAACATAATCCAATTGGCGTTGACCGTTTTCGACCTTTATCTCGGTAATTAAACATTCAACATAACCAAAACTCTACTTATTTGGGATCCGGGAGTGCTCTTTCTTTTGGCAAGTAATTAAAATATATACAATATATAATCAGTAACTTTCAATGTTGGCCCCTGTACAATTTGAGATTGACCTTTTTTAGTAATAACGGGCAGTTAGGTCACCTAGGAGCGGATCAGAGAGGAGCATCCCAGACACATGGGTGGCATAGGCATTTGGTCCAACAGATCATTTAGGAAAAACAATGAGAAAATATTTATTTTTTGTTATTTCCTCACCGCCAACAGACGCAGGGGAGTATTGAAAAAAATGGCCCTTTAATTGTTAAAGGAATGCCCCTTTAATAGGTAAATGGTAAATGCAGTAATAGCCCTTTAATTTGTAAATGATTGAATGGCCCTTTAATTGGTAAATTAATGAAGGGAATGACTAATTGGTAAATGATAGAGTAGCCCTTTAGAAGGTAAATGAAGGAATAGCCCTTTAATTAGTAAATTAATAGCCCTTATATGTAACTGGCTATTTAAAAAGGTGTAATATAAAGAATGACCCTTTAAGAGGTAAATGAAGGAGTAACCCTTTAATTGGTGAGTAAAGGAATAGCCCTTTAATTTGGAAATGATGGAATGGCCTTTAAATGGTGAATACAAGGAAGGCCCTTAATTTTTAAATTGAAGGAATAGCCCTTATTTGATAAAAGAAGGAATAACCCTTTAATTGGTAAATGAAGAAATACCCTTTAATTTGTAAATGATGGAATAGCCCTTTAATTGGTTAACGCAATAGTAGCCCTGTAATTTGTAAACGATGGAATGCCAACAATTGGTTAAAAAACGAAGAAATGACCAATTGGTAAATGAAGGAATGGTCGTTTTAAAATGTAAATGAAGGAATAGTCCTTTATTTGGTTAATGAAGGAAGAGCTCTTTAACCCTCGTCTACCGAAGGAGGGGGTTACCACCCCCTTTCAGGTTTTTCCCCATCTTGCTAAAAAAACCTTTTTTGGTGCCATATTATTTAATGTAATTGTCAATTGACATTTCCGCTTTTCATCCAAAAACAAACATCCACCGGGGTATAAGTAAAGATACAGGGTGATCCCAAATTGATGGACATGCCTAGCACAACACCGGAACATCAGACACATGGTTATAGTAGGTCCTCTTTCCAGTGATACTAAAATGAGTACCAACATGCCTTGCATTAAGTCACAATGACATCATAAAGTTCGCATGTCAGCAAAAATTGTCAATTTCCATAGATACAAAAATGTTAGGAATATCCCATTTTAATGCAATTTTGGCTCTAGTTGATGGGAAATGACTAGTTTTGAGTGCCATGTTTTTGGGTCGCTAATATTGCAAAATATCAATTTTCCACCCTATATTCAGTATTTTCATACTTTCCTCAACATATGACATAATGGGGATGTTGGTACTTATTTTGATACCAATGGAAAGAATGAAGGGAAAGCCCTTTATGATTGGTAAATTTAGGAATAGCCTTTTACTTGGTTAATAAATGAATTTGCTAATGATAGAATGGCCCCACCGCTATCAGACCCAGGGGTTTCCCTCCTACAATATACCGAAGTTTGGCTACTCAAGCTCATATAGAAAAAAATAATGTTGACGTTGTTTGTGCAATGTTGACCTTTTTATGTTTCCCCACCATCTGTCAGACCCAGGGCTAACTGGGTCTGACATTATATGGTTAGTAGGGGGCTTGTGCCTTACTACAATATATATACCCAAGTTTAGCTACTCTAGCTCATCTACAAAAAAGATATGGCCAAATGGTGATCTTTTTGTGCAATGTTGACCCTTTTTGGACGTTTCCCCACCCCTGTCAGACCCATGGAAAGACTCTTGGAGACCCTTGAATTATATGGTTAGAGTGGGCCTGTGTCCTTTGACAATATAGCTAAGTTTGGCTACTCTAGCTCATCTACAAAAAAGATATGGCCAAATGGTGATCTTTTTGTGCAATGTTGACCTTTTTATGTTTCCCCACACCTGTCAGATCTAGGGAGGACCCTAGGGCTTGTGTCCTCCCACCAAGCACTCAAGTTTGGCTACTCTAGCTCATCTAGAAAAAAATATATATATAGCCACCGTCTGTCCGCCACCGTCTGACCCCATGGGCGATTTTAATAGCGCCACCAGGCGATATTCGGATATAAGCACCCTTGCCCATAAAAATGTACATTCAGTCATCAATATGCCATCTTTATCAAAAAATGAGTAGTATTGAAATATTATTAATACTTATTGATCATATTACCGATTATTGTCGTTTATATATCAAGCAGTGTGGCACAAATTTATGTATCTGAAAACATCTCAAATATATCATTGTGTCAGGCTCGTTCTCAATGCTCGTAAATCGCAGGTGGCTGTTCCAACCCAATCTCTTATAGCTCGCACCCTTCCAGGCGCGAGCAATTAGTTGCCACCGGTCGCGGGGAGACAGTGGGCAATGGGAAGCAGAAAGAACCAATAGTTCAATAGGAGATGTATTGCTAATGGGAAAACAATGGGGGGAAAAGAGCTCTTTCAAAATATGAATGACGAAAAGATATTGTCCATGACGAGGCAGGAATTTGAGAAGTACAATTGGGAAAGAATGGAGAGAAATACTTGGAAAGTGGCAAAGGCGATCGCTTGGAGAAATGACGATGCTAAAGCACCATCTTGACTGAGGCTAGAAGAAATAACCAACTCTAACAAATACCGTAGTCTCACAAAGAGAGAAGACAAAACCCGGTGTAAAACTGTTTAGAAATTATTAACAACATATAACCGTCTGTTCCCGCAAAATAAAACAAGCACATTTTCTTAAAAATGAATGAAATGTCACCTCAATTTCTTTCCCCCAATATCAGTGACCAATGGATACACATAACTATAAAAGATATTCAACAACCGGCCAGGTGTGCAGAGTTGAAAAACACTTCGCACTCCTTTTCATCTGGGAGTGCCTGGCCATTGCTTTATTGCCACGCATTCACTCTAAAAATATTTTACTTAGTGCGGGGAGTACTCCTCACCCGAGTAAATTGTGAAATACATGTTGAGTAAAGCAGTTTTGAAATCTAACTCAACGTTGCGTGACATATCAAAGTATCAATGGCAGATGATATGATGGTGTCGCGGAAATGCTGACCATTCTAATATTTTTACACCAATTATAATTAGATAATAATTATTATTGTAGTGATGCAATGGACTTGTTATGACTGTGAAGTTGGTGAGATTCCGGCGTACCGGACTATGTCTACGGTACCGCATATCAAGCTTATGAATTCGGCAACCTTTCACCGAGTGACTTGATGCTTGTATCACTGCAAGGGCTGTGTATTCCAATGGGGATTCGCTATTGCTCAGTAAACGTATAGGTTGTATTTGTGGCAGCATGATATTTTCAATTAATATTACAAATTTATGACTATAGTTTTACTGGTGCATGTACATCGGTACACTACACGGCGTGCAGGTTCTATACATATCATGATTTTGAACCACCAGGACTTCGAAGAAAAAGGTAAAGCAATGAAAATATGTCCTTGTAGATTTTGTGTTATTTTTTAAATACCAAGAATACCAAAGTTAAGGAAATCTTGCTTGTGTCCTTTTGATGTTTGAAAGAGTAGTTCTATTACAGAAATCAAGTCAGAATAGCTGGAAGTTTTGATTATACTGAACAAGCCATTTTACTCAACCTGGTGAGCAACCTGTAGCTTTCTGATTAATAAACATTTGCTTTATACTTGCATCCAAAGTATGTCAATTGAGTAAAATTAATGTTGCTCAACAGTTGGGCAAACAGTGTGCTCATTATCAGTTGAGTCAAAACATGTTACTCAACGATTGAGCAAGAAATCTACTCAAATACAGTACAAAATATTACTCCTTGTATGTTGAGTAATGTTTTATCACCCTGTTGAGTAAAGTCACAGCTCAACTGTTGAGTAAAGCGGAGTAAAATATTACTCAAATGTTGAGTCAAATATTGACTCTTTTACTTAGTAAAATGTTTACTACAAGGCAGAGTAAAAATGCTACTCAACCTTTGTTGAGTCAAGTTTACTCAACTCAGGTTGAGTAAAAAAAAAATGGTGAAGATTCCAGTTATCGCCTCTGTATGATTCAGGTTGAGTTATTTGTGCAGGACGCAAAACACAAAATACCTGTCTTGTTCAAAAATAACCGAGGTCATTGACTTTAGTTTCACTCTGAAAATTGAATGAAAATGGAGTTAAACAATAAGTTACAGATCTTTGTTCTGCACAAAGTTGTCAGGTTAGTTGAACACACAATATAGAATCTCAAAAAGTATTTGTGAATGAGGTATTATGTGCTAGCCGTATAAAAAAAATACTCAATCGGAATTGGGAGTTTGTGAATAACACCTGAAACTGCGTGGCCTTGCGCTCCAAGATGAAAAGGAATCCGAAGTGTTTATCTCCTCCGCATACCGGGCCGATTGTTGAATATCTTTCCACCACCTGGCGAGTGCCAAATTGTGTAAAACGTTTTTCTATGGAGAATGAACTGCGCACTATGATGATATTGCGATTTATTCCGTATTGAAAATGATTTCCTGAAGTCAGTGTATCCACTTGTGCCCCTTGTGAACATTGACTTCCATTAGGGGCCAACTTAACTGGTGGTATTTTGTTAAATAATTAGGAATGTAGCTTTGTAAACACGGAAATACTCGGTCAATGAATATAATATTTTATCATTCCACAGGCAGTCCCAGGTGGACGCTTCATCCTTGGTTCGGACGCAGCGGACATCGGGATTTGGTTAGACGAAGTGGCATGCGATGGAGACGAGTCCGATCTGAGTGAATGTAACCATGCTGGTTGGGGCACGCATAACTGCGATCATTCGGAAGACGCTGGTGTAGTTTGTATTGGAAGTAAGATGTAACAAGATACGCGTTATATCAACTTTTAAAGCAATAACAGCACATTGTTTGAAGAGCGCCCCCAATTTTCAAAAATTGAGATTTTCACACAGTTGTGTTGGTAATTGTCTAGTAAACTTTACATGCGAGTGGTAATGCTCAGAGATGAATATTTGTTATAAAAAAACGATTTTGTAATTAGAATTACGATTCCAGATTGCAATTTAATAACGGAGCTGGAAACGCCAAATTTATGTCCGTCCATGGTGAAATAGTCCCGAAAATAGTGCCACATCACGAAAATGACTTCTTTTCTGAGCCGACGGAACAACTAATGGATGAGCGTAGACACGTACATGGCGCAATTTTCCGGCTATTTCATATTGAAGGACGTTTCCAGCAGCCGTTGAATGATTATCGGAGATATCCAATATTAATAATTCTAATTACAAAATTCCTTATTTTGCAACACATAGAAAATGTTGAGCTCTGGCATTCACATGTATTGTTTACTAGCCAATTACCAATGCGACTGTGCAAAAATCTCAAAATATCCGGAAAATTGGGGGCGCTCTTCCAAAAAAATGTGCTGTTATTGCTTTAATGGCCGTATGCGATAAGTCTGCTGTATATTTGTCACACTGCAAAAACTGGGGTGTTAAAAATGGTAAGACCAAGTCGGAGTCAAGCTTGTTCAGTTGGTGTTAGTTTCTGGGGTTGAAATTAAGCATTTAACACTGTTCGGTGTTACTGCAATTTTAATTATGCATTGTAGTGATCTGCTTATGAAATGTTAGAGGTAAGCAGTTACAATAGAAGCGAACAAACATTTTCTAGTAAAATGTCAGTCGTTACAAATATGAATGTTAACACCAACATTTGGTGTTAACACCAGAGGATGTGGTCCCATATTGATTCCAGTAGGGTGTTAAATTAACACCAGTAGTGCCAATTTGGCAGTGACGGTGTTAACACATGTAGTGTAAAATTAGCACCAAGCAGCGCCATATCATACATTTTAACACCAACATTTGTGTTAATATAACACTAATATGATGGTATTTAACACCGATATTGTGTAAATCTAACACCATTGGGTGTGGTCCCCTATTGATTCCAGGAGGGTGATAAATTAACACCCATGGTGGTAACGTTAACACCAGTTTTTGCAGTGTATCAGATTTTCATGATATTCAGACCAATTTCATCTAGGTAACTATCCTACATTCCTGGACAAAATCGTTGCTACAATTATTTGGAAGAGATCAAACCACCTCCCCACCCCAAACATTGGATGTTGGTGAACTATATTTTCTACATGAACATTGCAAAATGGGCAGGGGAACCATTGTTTGCAAATCGGTTAGGGTGAGAAATGTTTGCAGGATTGTGATTGTAATTCATATTGTTGGGCCAGGTGAGGCATTCCATTGACAATAACCTATGCAATTAAAATTACCATGAGCAAAATGTTTCAATGTCTAGTGTCCCCACAGCAGTCCGCGGAAGATATGGCCGTGCTTCACGCTCCGCCCTGCAACTACACATACTGGCCAGGTGGATGTACCCAACATTGGCTGTTCACTGTGGTTCTCGATATTGACATCTCAACGGCAGTGGATAGAATGCCGATAGATGCCACAGGTAAATAAAGTCACTAACACAATTTCACATTCACTTTTTAGCTCACCTTGCCTATATCCACAAAATATTTGAAAGTTTATGTATAAATTAGTATTACATTTTCCGAGGTCTTCGCTTTCTTAATTCGATTACTGTTTTGGGATGCTTTAAAATTTGCTGCGATTTATCAAACCTTCCGAGACCACGCTTTTTCAAAACTTAAATTTCATAACTTTAAATCCTTTGTTTTCAACCCCAATGACATTTTCAAATTAGAACGCAACACTAATTATAATGAGAAGTAGTGATGAGGTTACCGACCAGGCCATCCCCTAAGTAACATTGTCTGCGAGTTTATGGCATTGGTAATTGGTGTACACATATTTTTTATTTACTATTATGACCATTAATATCTTGGGTGTACTCTTTTCTTGGCATTTTACACCATTTATATAAAGTGTAATTTAATGATCGGTACGGTACACTGATATGCTTTTTCATCAAATTAAATGGCTTTTAGACACGAAATACGATGAGGCAATTTCACACCGATTAGCAGTACCGACTGAGCATTCTTTTGATGGGCTTTTCGTTTAGTAATATAAACAATATATAAGTCTGGTCAACATAATTATGTTTGACCTTTCGGATTATTTCAGCATGATCAAACATTTTTAAATATGAAAAAAATGTGTTTTTTTCCAGAGGTCTCAACTTTTTAGGGCAATTCGTATTCTTACTGTCGAACACATTCTCGTTGAATGTGTTTACTCGGTACACATTAGTGGAAAATGTGTTGCTGACCTCAAAACATTGTAACAAAATGCAATTACCTAAGAGATTTATATGCTTAAACAATTTTAATGTATAGAGCACATGTGAATAAAATATAATTTTAAAGTTGGACAATATATGACACAATTGTGTTGACGTGTCGTTAAATATCAATACCTCGCCTTTAGGAGAGTTCGAGTTCCGGTACTTACTCTACGAATGTCCCGATTTGACGGCCGAAGTTCCCGCTCCCCGAGACACTTGTTTGAGGCTAGACGTTCCCGATGCCATCATATCTCACGAGATAACTCTCCAAACGACAGTGGAAGTAACGGACGAAGAAAGAGACACCCCACTGTAAGTACTCTGGATAAATGTTGGATTGGTTATTGTATCAAGTTAGGACTCCGCATTTGGATAATGGCGTAGGTGTACGCAACTGTTGACATGGTGTAGTTATCCGAGAATGTGTATGGGACGGCTTCAAAACAACCAGAGGTTGTTCGCCAGTTCTTTCCGGTTCGAACCGGTTTCGCTCTAAACAATGAAACGCAGCGCAACCAGGTGTGTGAAACTCTTATCTGTATCACGTACAAAGCCGGGGAGCCGCTGTTATAACGGCCCGCGCAGTGTTGGGATAGCATGATAATGATGATAGCGTTTTTTCACACCAGATTTATTTTCACGCCTTCGAACAACCGCTACTGCGAAAAAAACCGCACACGAATTCATACCGCTTGTGTAAAACTTTGGAAGGAGCGGGTAGCGCAGCGATTCTTCCCTCGCTTTACACCACTAAGGTCCCAGGTTCGATCCCCGGGTCGGGCATGAGGCTTTACGTGTAATTGGTTTCCAGTCCAAGCTCTCTCTCGCAGGTTTTCTCCGGGTGCTCCGGTTTCCTCCTGCTTCTAAAACTGGACTTCCTTCCCCTTCCTTGTCCTAGTTTAATGTATGTAGTTTCGGTCGTTGTTTGTGTGAATGTTGCAATTGGCGCTGTATTAGCTGCTGCCTCAAAGTTGCATTGTTTCGTCAAGTCCAACATTTGAATATTGCCCTCAATCAGTTGGATAGCACGACCGAGGCCTCACTCAAATGGGGCGGGTTTGCTCTCTCATTATTATCGACTCCGTGGCTCAACCGTCATCATCTGCTGGGTGAACTGGCGGGTGTTTTGGAGCTACCCCTTACAAATTCTCGGCTAATGTGTGCACCTGTTCTCGTCAGGCATAGTTGGTGGTATGAATTGCTAAAGAGAAATTGCTTTTGTGCATTGTTTAAAATTGCTTTTGATCAACTATTAGTCCTACAGATTTTTGGTGAAAGTTGCTCTCGTTATGTACATTGCAGGCTTCAAGTAGTCAATGTATACGGCAGAGATCCAGCGAGCGACCTTCGCTTTAATCTTTTTCAACCAGGCGTCTCGCATCTGGAGCGAATCACGGTCGAAACGATTTTCTTCCCTGTGTTTCTGCGAACCACTTTGGAACTTGAATTATTATTATTCATGGTGTGTATAGGAGAGGAATACAAAGATATGCGTGATGTAAGTTGGCGTTTTAAGGTAGTATTGTATTCCAATCTTGTCACTAACAGCAGAAATTCATCTCAATCTATCTAGAAATATTTGGCACACGGCGTGTAGCGTTTACTACAAAGCAGAAAATAACTTTGATTACAATTCAAACATTTGAGCACTAGAATGAAATTCACGTGTTCATGTGGAATTTAACATTATGTTAGTATAACTTGAAGGGCCGTTTAGTTTAAAACTTTTACGAGTTTAATAAAGACAATATCAGTGATCCTCATAATTAAAATATTGAAATTCACAGAAATAACTTAAAAGTGAATAAGTCTGTAGAATTCTCCACTTTTCTCCAACTGAAAAAAGGACAAAAAGGAAGAAAACCGCAGTGTTCAAAGATATGAATCGTTATTGAATTACGTGTTGTAGTAAATTTCCGTATTAAATCATTTTATCTTTATTAGGTTGAATCACTTGTACTTGGGTATGTATGCCAATACATGATTGTTTCAGTATGCTGATCAGCAAATCACTGAGTGCATTTTAAAGCATAAAGTTGTTAGCGTTGGATTCGGTATTTAAAAGCGTTTCTTTTCTATACCTTTACTCTAAAAAGCAAAAGCCCTAAAAACAAATGTGTGTTCTACAATAGATTTACCGCTGCGATATATTTACTGCTTGAGGGTAGTCTTACGGAATAAAGTTCACATAAAGACCAGTGTGCATGAGCTTTATTCGGTAAGACTACCTCAAGCGGTAAATATATCGCAGCGGTAACTCTATTGTAGAACAGCGGCTGAAAACTCACCGGTTCCTCGCCGATTCCGTAGCGTTCTATCGAGTTCATTTTGTTCTAAGCAGTGAAAGCTGTTCAACCGCCAAGGATCGGCTGTCGACTGGCAGTTGAGCTTTATAGCCACGCCTAAGAAATAACAATAGCCCATTTTTGTTGGCCGCCAGCTTGGATATGGATGGAAGAAGACACAGTTAGCGTTGTATGTCATGATACAGTATGTAGGCCTATGATGTCCAATGGCGGATCCAGGATTCGAAAAATGTCAAAATTACCGGGGGCTGAAAGGCTGCAACTGGTCCAAAATAGCTCAAAATGGGCTGATTTTGCAAGAATTTGCTGAATTACCGGGAGTCGCGCGCCCCCACCGCCCCATCCCTGGATCCGCGCCTGATGTCGGTCTCGTCAACCAAACAAGTGAACCTTTCAAGTTCGAAATAGATGATTTTGTATGTGGGTAGTGGTGGACACAAGTATTACTTGTGCAAACTGTTGCATATTAATGAGTACATTTGCATATTTGTTCTGATTATCGGCCCACAGATATTCTTCGGATTATTTGAATATAGTGAGCGCGAAAGCCAAGAACCGTCAAATTCTAGTTGAAATTGTTTGTCTTTTTACTAGGGTTGTTTGGCAGCTCCGTCTGAAATACGATACTCTGCATTCACATCTCCCGAATTCTTTTACACAAAACTGGTTGATCAGAATGACCCTGACGGCGGTACTGAAGATCTGGACGCAGATTCTCTTGCGGACGATAGTTCTCAACAGGTATTTAAACTCGAATTGTCTTAACTGTGTACATGCTCTTCCAATCTCTACTTCTAAAGAAGTTGATTGTTTTGGCTATCAAAGAGTTTGGATTTAGACTCCTTCAAACATTACAGTACCAGATGATGATTTATAATGGTCAAATGCATAACCTCGTGCTTTGTTATGGAGGGGAACCCTCACAAGGTATTTTATTTGCATTGTCTTTCAAAGGACCTGGATTATGTGGTATTATCGAAGTCCTTTGAAAATCTATAAATTCTGACGCAGATCAATTGCAATGATCACTAGATAGGTTAGCTGGTTACCCTGGTAGAATGAACAAATCTACCTACAAGGGCGTCAGCTCTGGAGAGCTAATGGCGGCCATCCAGCAAATGCTGCCTTGTATGATGCATGGTGGGCATGGTTGCCCAAGGGCTAGGCCCACCGCCGAAAATTGACGTCAGGAAGGGCATCCGGTCAATTATCTTTTGCTCCAATAAATCCTCACACAGCAGTGTTGCTGAGTGTGGGGTGTATCCGGCCACCCCTGTTAGCGGGGACAAAACCGGATTTAAAACTTTGGTCAAACTAACAAGACTCGGTCAGATGAATAGCCGATTCTAGGTTCATATAGGGGTGTACACTACACAGATCGGGGTTAAATGTTTTTAGTCTTTAAAATCTTTTGCAAAACTAAACCTTTGAAAATCTACAAATTCGCTCTTCTACAGCAAGCCATTTGCTGTGATCACCAGACGTCAGAAAAAAAAAACACGTGCACATGGAGTGCCAACGTATATTATATTTGGTATACAATTTGGATCAGTAGTGATCTTTTGGACGGGGTGAAGAATAGACCCGACTAAAAGGGGCGTCTCGTCTAATGTTCCAACATGTAGTTGATAGCAGAAATTTTGAATTGTCTTAGCACGATCTAAAATTGGTCATAATTACTTGATACATGGACATTTACTTGGTAATGAACTAATTCCTTAGTGTATCCCTTGTAATTGTACTTTTACTGTAAATTTGTTTTCTGCATATGAGAGCAAAGTCAATTGCAATCATTAAGTTTAATGTTCCATATATGAACATCGATGGTCGCCGAGTGTCACAACAGTAAGTTGCTTTTCTACCTATGTGGCACACAGATGTTCTATTTTAGACAAAAACAAAATTCCTTTAACTTTGACAAGGTTTATGCATTGTTTCCCGCCATATTACCAAGGTAGAAAAGCAACTTCCTGTTGTGACACTCGGCGACTCAGACCCGCTATCCATGTGTAATACCTTACCTTGTGGACATTAGGTCGTATGATAAAGGGCACTGCTCTGTGAGTTTTTGTGAGCACAATTCAATTCTACTTTGATTTCATTAACTTAAACAATAAAGCAATGCAATTCAATGTCCACTGTCTGCTTTAATAGAAATCCATTACCTCTATTCGATAAAAACCGTTTGAGATAACTAGTCTTGTTTTGTGCCTAGGAACTAGAGACCTATCAGTACATCGCCGCTGATGAGCTCCACCGCAGTACATTCATTAACAAGGCCCTTTCTGCTGAGTCCAGGATCTACACAATCACCAACGTTTTCCAGCTGGTGGAACTGGGTACCGGTAGAAGAAGAGTAATGCGACGAGATATCTTAGAGAATGCAGAGGTACCAGTTGGTAAGATAAAGCACGGTTTTACCCATAGAACCACAGGATTATTGTAACTTCTGATTTTACTAAAATGTTTTACATTGGCACTAATCATGCTAATTAGAAGTCAATGAAAACTTGTATGACCGATGGTAAGATAGAGTAAAATATTTTTTTGGAACGCAAAATGGACATTACATGATATTTTCACCCTAAAATATACTGAAAAAAAAACAGGCAAAATTTTACCTTGCAGTAAAATATTGAAAAATTACATGGAATCAATCAACGGTTTCTTACTCGTAACCTAATATGCATCCTTTATTATTACCAATCATGCCATAGGTTACATCTATAACATGTGCCGCCAAAATATTGATACTGCGACGCGCATTTCTACAACTAAATGGGGTCGGAAAAGTGAGTTTTTAGGTCATTTACTATTAAATAAACTCATCAAAAAAGTTTGGAAATTTTTTAAGACATGAAATTTCTCATTTAATTGAAAATTTTGTTACACGTTTTTGCATATCGGTGCAAAGCTCAGGTATTCCTCTGTACAATGATACCAAAATCATAAGAATTGATTTCTTCTTGGTTGAGTGACACTCATTTGAATACTAGTAGGCCTGTAAAAGAAAGTGCCAAATTTCAATACCTCAGTTTAAGAGTTACACAGGGTTACACAGCTAAAGAGGATTAGGTTTGCTTTGAACCCGGGCCTTTGAATAGGAAAATGTCAAAGAGTGGTCATTCAGTATCTCATCGTGCCACGAGCATCAGATGTACAGAAGGCTCGTGCCATGGGGCAAATTGAAGCTGACATATCCCAGAATCAAGTTGTGGCCAATGTTGGGGTAAACCCTAGTGCTCTATCAAAATGGAAAAACAAAATTCCGTGCAAACTGGTAATGGGAATGTGAGACCCAGAAGCGGTTGTCCCTGGGCCACAACACCCCAGAAAGACCGGTATATTACTCTCTGCTCTTCGGAATTGGAGATTGTCTTCCAGAAATTTACAGGCAAGGTTTTGGGGCAGTATTGACACAAGTCCAATCTGAGAGCATGGTAACTTGCTAAGATGCCAGCAATGACAGCCCTTCACCATCAGGCCCGGTTAAGGTGGTGTCGGCAACACCGGTAGTGGAATTTAAACATGGTGACAGAAATTCATGTTTTCAGATGAATGCAGATTTTGTCTTCGGAAGTTGGATGGTAGTTTGGAGGAGACGTGGTGAAGTTTCCCTGTCTGTTGCATTGGGATAGCGACAGCTTTTGGTGGAGGCAGCCCTGATAACTTGGAAGACAAGAGTTGTTGTTATTGAAGGCAACAATGCTGTCGTTTTTGCGGACAATATTTTAAGGCCGTTGCCATCTCTTATGTCCTCAATCTGGGACGATATGCAGTACTCCGAGACGATACTAATGCCCGTCTGTATCATGCTAGGATCGTCAATGAGTAACTCAATGAAATGGTTAAAAAAAACTTCAGTAGCCTGCCATCAGCAAACTCATCAAATTCCTCTTAAGCAACCCTAAATTGAGTACAGGTACTGAAATTTGGCACTTTCTCATTCAGACCTACCAGTATTTAAAGGAATGTCACTCAACCATGAAGAAATCAATTATCATTTTGGTGTCATTGTGTAGAGGAGTAACTGAGCTTTTCACTGATATACAATAGAATGTAATAAAATTTCAAATTAAATGAGAAATACACGTCTGAAAAAAATTTCCAAACTTTTTTTAAGGAGTTTAGATTACATGACCATTTACCAAATAATATTGAACTCTACACGCATCGGTGCATTTAAAGTTATTCACCACTTTCAAAGCAACATATCTTGGAAGGTAATGGTGATGAATGGTTTTTAGGAATGGGAACGTGCCTTCATCAGATTTGCAACGTCTTAATATTTATACCTACAGTCAATCAACTAAAGGTTCGTTCATCCTCGCGAATCCTCCCTGCGGTGAGTTGCGTTGCGCGAACTGCAGTCTCTTCCCAAAATACTGCATTGCGGTACCGCAGTAGTTTAACTGGATTTGCAGCAAGTTGCGTTAAGTTGCGGCAGATAGTCATCGATATATCGGCAATGCGACACCCAGTGCAGCGAGGTACGAACTGACCTTTAGGCGCGGCTTCAAAACTCTACCACCAGTAACTATTCCTTGCTTTTTCCGTTTCTATTCTAAACAATGAAGCATTGTTCATTCGCCATGAGCCGCCTGATCAACAGGCGGCAGAGTTTTGAAGTCGCCCCTTTTTTCTAAAGTCTCTTGTTGCATGTGGATTCAAATTGCAACCTTTTTCACCTTTACATGTTGCAGGACTGAAACACGCTTTTCTCTTTGCGGGTTGCCCTGACAATTCCACGCACGATGGCAGACGAGATTGTATTTGCAATGACGGTTTGGAGTATTCCACCCAAACGTACAAATGTGTACCACTTGAAGATGAAAATGTTTCAAATAAGGTACTTGATACTATTTCGTATTTGATAATGGCATTCCCTTTTATTGCTGTCTTATGAAATTAACACGTTATCTATTGGGTTTCCGGAATTGACGAGTCGAATAAAACATCAGCTAGACTGGATTCAAATAGACTTTAAGGTAGGAGCCAGTAGTCACTGGACCTCAACCATTTGAAATAGGTAACAAAGAGTAAATTGTAAGAGTTTGAGTTGGATTAAAAAGCACAACAGAACTGACCTTGAACAAATATTAGGCCCCCGTTGCTCTTTCAATACCTTGACAAAAATGAAAGCTATAGTCGATTCGTGTTGATACGTTCGTCCCCCTAGAGTTTTGGACCTATTCAATTAAGTCGGAGAGGGATCAACCTAGCTCTACCGGGAAAATGAAAGAATTCAAATGCACGTGCCACACCGGATTATCTTGGAGGACACTACAGTCATATAACTCACTCACCTGCCACTGAATACAATTTCATTCATGTATGGAAACGCACTATAGTGTATTTCAGGTCTTAACATTGCTCACAATAACATGATTAACAGAAGTCCCTGCGCCTCATTGAATTTTTCACCTCCGCAAGAATGGTACGGGGTCACATATCAGATGAATCGAGTATAGTAATCCAGACAGATGTTCTAGTATTATACGTGGTGAGACGTTAATGAGTTTAAATATTTCGGAAGGACACGATCCAACATTCTTGAACGTTATTCAATGGAAAATAGTAGGTACTACCTTCAAGAAGAGGTCTATACGCCGTAACAAAATTTTTTGAACCTATTAAATGGACATTTGCGAACCAGTCACGTTTGATTTGAAGGAAATGTTACATAGGGCGCAAAACAGTTTTGTCCCAGAGTGCAATTCATACTTTTGAAATGTCGCATATTAAAGTTAAATAATAAACATAAAATCTTGCGATATGTTTGCCTTTGTAGTTGCCAGATGCGCCGAATGAGCTTCCATCGGATGAGCTTGACAATGTCATCGGCACTAACCTTCGAGAAAATGTGGATGGCGACAACGAAGACGGCAGCGGCGGCTCCACAGTAATCCCTTCTGGATTAATTGCTCTGTTGGTTTCTTGGATGTGCTCGATAGCCATTCAATTCCGTTAATATTGTTAATCCATGCAATATGGACTTTCTATAGAACTAGCACACGGGATTTCGTAATCGTATATACTCACTATGAGCTAGTAAAATCTCAATTCCCTTGGCACGGTTCAGTAGCTTTCATTCACTAATGTATATAGAAAATACACACTGGTTTTTGGGTATGATATGATACCCAGATCACACAAGGTCAGTTCATGTCAATGTATGTACAGGTACAACCCACTGAACTGTGTCCTTGGTAGATGACCTTATTGTAACTCATAGTGGACGTATGCTATTTTGCAAAACAGGTTCACGGCAATTGCTTCACGGGGAAGCCATAAGCCTAGTCAAAAACTGACAAAAATGTAATTGAATCAATTGGATTGAAACTGGTCTAGATTAAAAACTGTTAAAAAGCTGAGATTCTGGAGCTTGCAATCATCGAAAAAAAATAGTTGGAATACTCAAACTATATGTGGCAAAGTGCCCATGCTTCACAAATGAATCAGAATGGGAAGTCATGGTGCAATAGCGCGAGGGTGTCTTTGTCTTTACACCCCGTCCTTCCCCATCCCCATCGTCAATGTTGAGGGCCTGGCAGGTTCGATGACAACACGACTCGGATAATATTGCCTTGGGGAGATGGCTCGCCCCTCCCCAAAATTGGACAAATGTGGCAACATTTTTCGATGATTGGAGATATAGATCCGTTTTGGCTTTCAGATCAATGCAGCCTTCTCGCAAGTTTAAAATTGTAACTATGGATCAAGACCGTGCACTACGCTGCCGTGAAGTTTTAAAGATAAAAAAACTGACAAAACAGACAAGGGAGACTGTTCATCTTGCAGTTCTTTCGGCTATCTCGTTTATAGTAACTATTACCCTGTTAACACGAACAAGAACCACTGAACCGTGCCCTAAATGTAGCACGGAGCTAAATGTTCAAACTTTTGTCGTATCTGGTGCTAAAATAAGCCGATTTCACTTTTTCTGTACAAGGACGTTTGAGCTTAGTGTGTGCAGCTTTGCCTAAATGTCAGGCGTAATAATTAATAATGACACTTTTACTATGTGTGGAATTGATTCGCAGTATTGCCTACTGTTTGTAAAGTAACAGATTTTATTAAGACAATGAATATAATTTATGCGTGGTCTTTGAACCTTGCTACTTTTAATAGGTAAATACTATCTAAGAATGTGTAACCGATAGTGCTTTGATATGAGAGAAATATACAACTGAAATCAAGCAACTTTTGCTTTTGTACGAAAAATAAGTACTAAATGTACGAATGTAATTCTTCCGTTCAAAGGTGGAACGCTGTTTAATGGTCATTGGGGCCAGGTTAGCAAGAGAAGAAATCAAAACGCACTAGATCAACAGCAATTCGGTGCGAATTATCGGGTGAAGTCTATCGTAGTCGCACTTCTAATGAACATGGGCATGAGACACATTTCTGCATTCGAACTTAGTTAATTGCAGTTGCAATTGCTCTATTTGAATGTAGCGTTAAATGGTCTTTAACCTTTGGTTGGGTGATGCCTTTGACATTTGACGATTTTGGTCTTATCTCACAAACCCGACGTTGTAAGTAGTACAACCTACCTTTTACTCCTTGTTAAAAGACCGAACCACGTTGGTTACCTTTTACACATTCCAAGCAGTTGTTGACACTCTGTAAGTTGTATTATGAATTTTACCACCTCCTGGATTCAGCACACATTTTCACGAGTCCCCTCTAAATTTGTTCATCAACCACTCATATTACCAAGCATATTTGTACACGGTTACCAAAGGGGGGGGGGGGGGAGGGTGGTTACCTTCCTTCCGTTGAGAATTCGTTTCTTAAAGCACCCGATGCTTAATTTTGATACCAGTCGATAGCTATGGTCCTCTTCCATTGATACCAAAAATAAGTACTAACTAACATAGTATGGCGCCATAAGTCCGCGAGGCGCGAGTCGGCCAAATGCATTTGCCACAGAAATAGGCGAAAATAGTAAAAACGTAGGTATATGGATTTTCATACGGTTTTTAGCTCGAAATGATGCAATTGACTAGGGGGGTGGTACTAAATAGTTTTAGAGCCATACTGTGCATAATAATTTCAAAAAATGTACTAGAAAATATTCTTGGGTGGCAACCACCCTCAGACCCTTGACGGCCTACCCTAACCCGGTGAAGGTGCTACCTTCACATTATTTTTCGCTAAACTGACCGGAAAAGATGACAAAGGTGATATACATACCCGGGAAACTTTTACGAAGCGCACCGGAGCAAGTTCACTAGGTGGTGGAGCAAAGTTCAGTTCGGGGTGTAACCCCCCCCCTTTGGTAACACGTGGGTTAATCTTTACGGAAGACAATCCACTGAGAAATGTGCTCTTAGATGCTCTCCAGGGTCACGGAATTGCTCCAAGCGACCCAACTAATATCACTACATCGCCTTACAGCATCTTTTGCATGTCGCCAAACCAAATAGTGTCCCAAAGGATCCGTTTTGGAGCTTGAACCTGAGAGGCTCAGTCCATATAAAAGTTTCATTTGATTTGCAAGTATCTCAAAGGATTTGTCTCATCGTAATAAATCATGTTCTGATATGCGCCTTATATGCCAAACACGTTCTGGTGTGAACTTCGTTGAATCAATGTTCATCTTCTAGTTCATTTGGCTTCGTCATTTGGATTTCATTATTAAAATAGCAAAAAGAGTAAATGCATTGCCCGTAATACATATTGAAGAGTATTCGAATGATAAAATGGTAGTATATTTTTAGTCATACAGAATAACTAACTGCACATATGTAGTGGAAGAAATGTTAATAAATATGCAATGCAACTATGCAACTGAAATGCTTACTCTCCCTTTTAGTGGGGGGAAAAAAAAAAAAAAAAAAACCCCCCCCCCCCTTAGTGGCACAATTCTCATGTGAGTGTGCAAATTTGTATAAAAACTGTGATTTTTTGGTACACAAGTACTTTCGGTCGGGCTGATGCCCCAAACCTGGAACCAACGTAAGTGCAGTTTGACTAATTTTCAGGAAGAACATTTTTGTTTTGTGTTTCTTCTCTTGGCTGTCTATTGGTGGTGTGTTTATATTATAGCAGGTATTACAATAGGAATGTATTTGTAGATATAAATGCAACAATTTCTACTTGACAGACATAATTCAAAGTTATTTACAAGAAGAAGACGTAGTGAATCAGTATTGTTCAGTTAGTGCAGCCCACGAAGTGCCACGTACGTTGGTCTTTCACTGAAAAATGTTAATGCAGACGACTCAGTTCACTTACGTTTGTCTTGCACTGAAAAGTGGGCAATATGTTTTAATGAATACCACGTCAGTTCCAACTTACGTTGGTCTTGCATTAAGCAGAAAGAGCGAATTGCACATACGTTATCTTCTTTTTTTCTCTAATTAAAACGGTTTTTAATCCTTACATATCTTCACACCTATTTTAAATTATGCGCGAATACCACCTCTTTCAAAATTCACCAAAACTCAATACTTTCGACAAAAATGTCACTTACGTTGGTCTTGCATTAGTCAGCCGAAGACTTAATGCATTGATATAAAAAATGATGGAATAGCACTTGCCACACCCTCTCATGGCCCAGCCTGGAGTTCAAGGTTACACAGAGGTAAAATTAAAATGTTCCGATTGTGTTTGAAAAGCCACACGGAAATTTTTGTTCTGGTTACAAGGATTCCAAAAGTATAGTTTATCAACCTATGGCTTGTAGTTTTGGAATTATGGGGTAAAAATAGTGAAAGTCAATTTTTTGGTGTGTTAGGTGTCAAATTAAAAAAAAAAATTTTTGCTCCAATTTTTTGTTAAAAACGGGTTTTCGGTGGTTTTCAAGTTGTGGTTCAGCTCATAGAATTAAATACCGGAATAGTTTTGACTACCTTAAGGGTTGTTTAGTTATTAAACCAAAATGGACTTCTACGTCAACAGCTATTGGCAGCTATTGATTCTATTGACCTGTGAACCTATTTTGTTGGATATAACGTTAAAACTAGAGCAAACCGTAGGCCAACTATTCCTTTTTCAATCCTTTAGCAAGAAACATTTGCAACCACATATTACCACCTGAATCAAAGCCAAGCTTTTACTTTTGACCATTACCACAAAAATTGCCTCTTTCACTCTTTTACAGTTCTTTTATAAATATACCCCATAACTACTCCCGAACTAAAGCCATCGATACTGTACTATACCTTTTTGGAATCCTTGTAACCCCGACAAACCTCACGGTGTACTTTTAAAACACAATTGGAAAAACTTGTTAGAAATTTTGAACCCTGTTATACCTTAAAACCCAAGCTGGGGTCCATTAAGGGGCGGCAAGTCTCCAGCAATTTTATGGATTATCAATGCTAAATTTACTTGTTTGCAAAGCATTTATCCGTAA
>JAMKCH010000612.1:0-55970 GCA_023653785.1 Ophioderma brevispina
GCCAAATTGTGCCATTGTGTGCGCCACTTTTTCTGGACCCCGTAGGCAACTCAACTTTAAAATGTGGTCACATGTTTTTCAAAAATAGTGTTGCCAAATTGAATAAATTTCATAGTTTTAACTCAAATTAGTGAATTTAAGGGGGATTTTTGGGCCATATCATATCTACAATGGAAAAATGTTTGTTGGCCCTGGGGGGGTGGTGTCAAAGAAAAGCAGGAAATAAAGAATACTATAAATGCAAACCACGGGGGTGCTACTCCTAACCATCTCTTGGTTATGATTATGTTGGGACATTTCAAGAATAATCTCCCAACGGAAGAATGTTTTGACCGTCTATGGTGTATCACATGAAAGAGTGAGAAGTATAGAATACTATAATGCAAAACCGCGGGGGTGCTACTCCTTAAACATCTCTTACTTGTGCTCATGTTGGGAGACTTTTCAAGATTAATATCTCCACAATGGAAAATGGTTGTGACCCCTAGGGTGGTGTCAAATGAAAGAGTGAAAAGTATAGAATACTATAAATGCAAAACCAGTGGTGCTACTCCTAAAATCTCTGACTTATGTTCGGGGGGGGGGGGTTCAACTGGGCAAGATGAATATCTCCACAATGGAAAGTTGTGACCCCTAGGGTGGTTGTTCAATGAAATGTGGGAAGTAAAACTATTAAGAAATTGGAGTTTATCTGGTTTGCACAACTTTTTGGGACACCCTGGCCTCGCCAGTTGCACTCTGGTCGGTGCTGCTTTTTGTCTTACAACTTACGCGAAGCATCTCAACGAGACTTAGTGGTTCGAGAACCCCTTGTTTGAAAAAATGGCCACGCCACGGCCAACCATTGTCAAAACATTCCAAATTGCCCAGTGTCAACCATGTCAAACTCTGCATGTTTTGACCATGGTCGGCAGTGTGCCATTTGTTCAAAACATGGTCAACCTGTTAATTTGCACATAGCCTTTAACCATGGTTGACCATGGTCACTTTGGGTTGTGTTTTTTGCGTACCATGTTGACTTGGGTGCCATTTTTTCAAAAACAGTGGTCAACCATGGTCAATATGATCATGTCTAACCATGGTGACCATGTCAAATTGGCATGTTTGACCATAGGTCAGCATGTCAAATTATCCATGCCCAACAATGGATTACAATGGGTGCAATTGTTTTCAAAAACATGGTAACCCCCCCCCCCAAAAACACAAACATCCCTATGGTTTTTACACACCCAGTATGTTCCTATCTTATTTTAAGTCCATTATTATTATAGAGTGACAGAAAATCAACTTCCCTTGACCAGGAATTGAACCAGGGACCTTTGTATTACAGGACTGATGACTTACCGATTGAGCTACCTATCTTGCTTAATAACAAGGGGCAAAATATAATATATCAATTGTAAAAAAAGTTTCAAAAGTATGAACACACTAAGTAAAGACTCAAGAAAATGGCGACCTACGTCACAGAGCTTCACAGTGGTGAAAAAAATCCCGAAAACCTCAGGGAATCCCTGTATTGCTGTGAAAACAATTGCACTGAAGTGATCATGATCAACCATGGTCAAATGAGGTGATAAACATGGTTGACCATGGTAGACGTGACCATGGTCAACCATGGCCCACAAGGTGATGACCATGGCTGACAATGCTCAGCCATGCTAAAGCATGGGCGACCATGGGGACCATGGTAACCACGGTTGACCATGGTCAAGCCACCATCATGGCTGATCATCACTGATCATAGTCAACCATGGTCAGCAATATCTTGACCATGGTTGACCATGGTTGACCAACAATGGTATGGCACATATCTATGCGTACATCATCAGTGCATTGTAGGAGTAGAATGTACAGATTGAGTTTGGCCGGGAACCCAAAACCACGTAATGCCATAAATTTTAACAAATTTCATTACGCTGTTAATTGTGGCCACCATTCAACCCATGACTTTTCTTAGTTCTTCTTCAGAGCTGAATATTGTAGTGGACAAGTGTAATTATTATCATTACTTCATGGATCTCCTAATTAACCTAAAGCTTGGCATGATTTGAATATTTTTTTCTCACAATTTGGGCCATGGACAACTGTAGTGCCATGTCAGACAATCAGCCACTAAGTGTCATTGTAAACTATGGCTAGACAATAATTAGTTCCTAAAATTTAGGACCATTGTCAGACATGGGCTACTTGAAGAGACATGTGTTCAGAGCTGATAGAAACACCAGCACACACTCCTTAAAGAGCCCATTGGCTAACCCATTTACGTGAGAGTGTTGTCTTTAAGCTTATTGCTTCTTACTTACAAGGGCATTTCCGGACAAATGCCATTCTTACTGTCCGAATCCTTCTCTTTGTATATTCCCTGGCAGGCCAGGATTGCGATCTGCCGATGGACAGACGCTCCTCACTGTTCCCGCACAAAAAGTCAGTGGGTGACAGAGGGGCTTTCAGCCATGCGGCCTAGCCTATGGAATCTTTGCCTATCTCTGTTCGCACTCCAAGTCCATGTTACTTTTAAGAAAGCTCTAAAATTTCATCTATTTCCTAAGGTTGATGTTGTTGCTAAATTAGTTTTTGTTATTGCCTCACATGATATTTAATTGTGCAGCGTTTCTTTTTATTTTATAGTTTGAGTAGAGGATTTATCTCAGTGGTTCATCTTTACAATAACGTTGTATTACTATGTTTTAGACTAAATAGAATTACTCTCTATTTTGTAAAGCACTTTGACCTTGTTTTGAGAAGGCGCTTATATCAAATGCATTTGTATTGTAAGTGGACCATGGTCAACCCAATGGTCAGCCATGGGACTACCTTGTTCAACCATGATCAGACTGAGTTTCTGGGTTAGTGACCATGTCAGTGACAATTGCAATGAAGTGACCATGGTCAACCATGGGCCCGCAAGGTGATGGACCATGGCTGACAAGGCATCAGCTATGCTTAGCATGGTCGACCATGGTATACCATGGGGACCATGGGATCCATTGGTTGACAATGGTGCAAGCCCACTATGGCTGATCATCGCTGACAATAGTCAACCATGGTCAGCCATGTTTTCCAGACCATGGTTGACCATGGTTGACCATGCTAGCCGGTTGACATTTCCCTAGGTTACAGCTATGTTGCAAAAGAGTTTGCATCATAATAGGTCCAAATGATTATTCATCACGTGTGATCATTTACTTAATGTAAGCTGATTGAATAACTATTTTTATATTTGGAAAAGTAGCCGGAAAACATAAATAGAGATAGGATAATAGACAACTTGGCCCGGAGTTACATGCAAAGTAGAATTGATCACCAGTGATGATAGATTGGTGCAGTATACCAAGATCAGTTGATATTTTAGATACCACAGGGGCTAAAACAATCAACTATTTGGTCCTCATGTTCATCTTTAAAGACTGAAAGAGCTTCAGTTTTTTAATTTAAAAATTCCAGTTTGTGGTCGTAAAAGTCGACATTTGCGACAGTTGGACCTGGTACATACTACTTTGTTGTGGAATTCTGCTGAAGTATTGTGTCACCAAGGGACCTATAGAAACCTTTCAAACTTGAACTGATAGACAGATTTATCTTCAGGTACTGGACCCAAAAAAGGCAACTTTAAAATTTCTGAAGAAGATTCCCATGGATTTTACCTTGTGGAATATTTAATGCTGCATGCTGCATATTTACCCTGCTAAATGGTATCCTGCTAACAAGTACTACCTGCTGAGCTGAGTTGTCAGCAGCTAAACCGTCGCCCCCCCCCCATTGGATTTCTAAGGAAATCTGATGAGGAGGTTACCGTGAAAGAATGAAAAAGAAGATTTACCTACAAGGGCGTCAGCTCTGGAGAGCTACTGGCGGCCATCCCGCCCATGCTGCCTTGCCTGGTGGGCATGGTTGCCCAAAGGCTAGGCCCACTGCCAAAAACTGTGGATTGACGTCAGGAAGGGCATCCAGTCAATTATCTTTTGCTCCAATAAATCCTTACACAGCAGTATTGCTGAGTGTGAGGTGTATCCGGCCACACCCATTAGCGGAGACAAAACTGGATTTAAAACTTTGGTTTGACTAACTAACATGCTGTCATTTGAAATCTTCATTGTCAGGACATATCATCATTGAACTGCAATGCTTCTTTTAATTCTGGACATTAGTTGCCATGTCAGAGTGGACATTATATTAAAATTAAGTATCAGTAATTATAAGGATATTTACATTAGTTACAATTGCCATTGTAATTGTGTTTTGGACATTCCAAATTCTTTAACCAATCAATTTGATAAAACTCATAATAAATCAGTGCTATTATAAAATTCAGATCATTGGTGCATAGGTTCATTTGTCTGTGTTTAAAGGGTATTTCTGACCTTGTCGTCCATGAGACGTCATACAATGGTTGGATGACTTTTGTTTTAGAGCAAATTCTTCGCTAGTTGCCTGGTGCATATTCTGTTCCCTCCCACCACACATATTCAAAGGTTCAGTGAATATATAGTGAACCTTCGAAATGCCTGCCATAATAAAATTAATGTTTGATTTCAGTGACATAGAATTATGAACCTATGATGTGTTTGTTAGTTTGCATGAATTTCGAGGCAGAATTTTGTTTGTGCAAAGCTGAGATTATTGCAGCAGATATGTTATCAGCAGATAGAAAGTTGGATAAGAAAAGTCTAATCCACTGAAATAAAAATGGGTCAATTATGCAGTAAAAGTGAGTATCAAAAATGAAATCGTAAGCATGCTCAAGCTTGTATAGGAAAATATCTGAAGTTTAGATGTGAAAGAAATATTTTGTGGTATTATTAAAGCTCAGCATTTTGTCATCCATAGCCTTATCTCCTTGACTTACCTAAAAAAAAAAAGTGAGATTTTTACATCATCTTAATGATTGGCTTATATTTAAAGTGCAAATTTGATAGTCTCTGTAAGAAATTCAGAATTGCCTATTTTCTTTTCCTAAATTCTGCTTGATCAGAATACCAACCTGAATAAAATTATTAATAGACTTATTTCATTGAATGAAAATGAAGGTCCTGGAATCACAAACTGTGCTGCCTCTAAACACCATCTTATATAAAGAAACATGCAATCATCCTGAGGTGTGAGAGTTCAACAAAGTACCCCCAAGTCAATGGGAGCTCACATTCAAATCTATATCTTAACTTTTTAATTGACAGAATCATATTGAATATTCAAGAGTTGCATCCAGTGTGACGTGAGCTTTTTTAATATGGTATTTTTGATGGAAATTTTTTACACTAATCAAACATAAAAGAAAGGTGGCTTTCTTAGAATTGCTGTGAAATTCATAAATATCATTAGATTCAGCTATTGGATTTGAAAATGAAGTTAATTCCAATTTGATGCACTTTTCAATACAGATTTGATACCATACTATATCAAAACTGTATCAAAACTAGCTAAACATATTTCATACACATGTATCAAAACTATATCAAAAGTGTATCAAAACTGTGCATCCCAATTCATTACAGTTTTGATGCACCTTGGTCATCATCATCATCATCATCATCACCCAGATTCCATTTACAACGCCATGCCAGAAGTCTAGGTCCTCAGTTTCGTATTGAGTGTCCCTACCAATTACATTGATGTAGTTAAGAGGTCTGCATCCTCTATTTGGGCACAGAAGTCTCCAACATATTACATCAGAAACAACCTGGTCTTCAGCGCGACAACAGTGGCCAACAAAGCGAACTCTACGTTGAGCAACAGTAGCAGAGAGGGAGGAATGTCTCCGTAAATTTGTTGTTTTGTCCTGTGGTCACGCCATTAGAAGTTTTGTACCCTCATGAGAAGCCTGGTATGTGGCATCAAGGCAATCTTGAAGCTCTTTCTCCATGGTCCAGGTTTTGGCTCCATATAGATGAATGCTCTCAACACAAGCTCAAAAGAATGCTAGCTTTGTTGACTTTGCTATATTTGATTGCCAGATGTTATGAAGCTTGTTACCAGCATTCCAGGCTTGTCCTTTGTGTGTCAGGAATTATTCCTACTGTCAGCAGCTGGTGCATAATTTTTTTTGTCCCAATTTGATGCACTTTTCAATACAGATTTGATACCATACTATATCAAAACTGTATCAAAACTAGCTAAACATATTTCATACACATGTATCAAAACTATATCAAAAGTGTATCAAAACTGTGCATCCTAATTCATTACAGTTTTGATGCACCTTGCCTTGGTCATCATCATCATCATCATCATCTAGTGGCCACAACCCAGATTCCATTTACATCGCCATGCCAGAAGTCTAGGTCCTCAGTTTCGTATTGGTGTCCCTACCAATTACATGTTGATGTACTTCAAGGTCTCACCTCTATTTGGGCACAGAAGTCTTCAACATATTACATCAGAACACCTGGTCACAGCGCGACAACAGTGGCCAGCAAACCGACTCTACGGTTGAGCAACAGTAGCAGAGAGGGAGAATGTCTTCCGTACATTTTGTTTTGTCCTGTGGTCACGCCATTAATTTTTGTATCCCTCATGGAGAAGCCTTTATATGTGGCATTGAAATATGTCATGATTCTTGAGAGTAGAAACTTGGTATGGATGGAAAGCTTAAGTAACGATTAACAAATAAATTGAAATTGTCCCATTTGTTGAGTATTCTGCCTTTAATTTTCCGCCCAATAGATTACTCAAAAACGATTCCAACAAATCCACATCGGAAAGGCAAATGTTGACGTCAAAGTGATGACCATCCATAATTTTATTCGTGTGACCATACATACGCATGGGGCCACTTCATAATAATTAAAACACATTAAATGAAACAACGTGTCATTCTTTAACTTTTTTTTCGAATTTTATTATTACACTTTCATTATCCATCAATTTACAGTGTCCGCAATAACAACACTAGTCAACACGATGTTTTGGGTCATCACTTTGACGTCATGAGAGTACAACATTGGGCGCTTTTGATCATGAAAAATGGCGAAAAATCCGCCCGTTTTCTTCGTATGTCAAAAAAGCAAAAATTAAAATGCCTTGTTGATTTTACTTTAAATTGTATTATTTTTCGGGATTTGGTGATGTATGTACAATATATTTTTAGGATGTAAGTCAAACTAGCTTGACAAAATCGTGACATATTTCCTTTAAGCAATCTTGGAAGCCTTTTCTTCATGGTCCAGGTTTTGGCTCAATGTAGATGATGCTCTCAACACAAGCTCAAAAGAATCCGTAGTCTTTGTTGACTTTTCTAGATTTGATTGACAGATGTTATGAAGCTTGTTACCAGCATTCCAGGCTTTTCCTGTTGGGTGTCAGGAATTATTCTCCTGTCAGCATCTGTTGCATAATTTTTTTTGTCCCAATTTGATGCACTTTTCAATAACAGATCTTGATACCAGACGTATATCAAACTGTATCAAAACTAGCTCAAACAATTTCATACACATTATCAAAACTATATCACAAAGTGACACATCAAAACTGTGCATCCTAATTCATTACAGTTTTGATGCACCTTGCCTTGGTCATCATCATTACATAATCAATCTAGTGCCTCAACCGAAATTCCATCTACATCGCCATGCCAGAAGTCTAGGTCCTCAGTTTCGTATTGAGTGTCCCTACCAATCTACATTGATGTACTTAGAGGTCTGCACTATTAGGTCACAGAAGTCTCCAACATCTTGACATCAGAAACACCTGTCTACAGCGCGACAACGTGGCCAACAAAGTCGAACTCTACTTTGAGCAACAGTAGCATAGAGGGAGGATGTCTCGCTTGTATAGGTTTATTTGGGGGTGCCTTTGGTGGTCACGCCATTAGAAGTTTTGTACCCTCATGAGAAGCCTGTATATTTGGCATGGAAATATGTCATGATTCTGAATATTATGAAAATCTTGGTATGGATGGAAAGCTTAGTGAACGGAATCAAAATAGTTGAAATTGTCCACATTTGTTGATTATTTTGCCCTTTTTAATTTTCCGCCCAATAGCTTACCGAAAATGACGATTCCCGAACAATCCACATCGCAGGCAAAAGGGTCTACGTCAAGGATGACCATCATACTTTACTTCGTTGTTGACCATCATATCGCAGTTTTTCCACTTCCATAATAATTAAAACACAATGAAATGAAACAACTATTTCATTCTGTAACTTTTTTTCAATTTTATTATTACTTTCATTATCCATCAATTTACAGTGTGTCAGCAAATAACAACACGATCAACACGATGTTTTTGGTCATCACTTGGACCTTCATGCGGAGATCCAATTTGGGCGCTTTTTGATAATGGAAAAAATGGTGAAAAATCCGCCCGTTTTCTTCGTATGTCACAAAAGCAAAAATAAAATGCCTTCTATTTTTGGTTAATTTTACTTTAATTGTATTATTTTTTGAGAGTAAGTGTGATAAATAGGAGAAGAAATAAGCATATAGATAAGGTCAAAGGTAAGGAGATGTGGGAATTGAAAGGGGGAAGGGGGTATGATTTTGTAAAAGGGAATGGGGAAGTGTGGTATACGGATGCTTAAAGGCAGATATGGAGGTTGTGAATTATAATAAGGGGGGGCGGGGGGATGCAAGTGTATTTGTAATAAGGAAGATACACAAAAAATGGAAGGCTTGAAGTAGGCTGAAAGGAGGTGTCAGTGTAGGGGGAGAGGAGAAGGGCGAGGAATGAAAGAGCAGAAAACCAATTGGGGGGGAGGTGGGGAACTCGGGGTAGATGGAGGGCTGGGGGGTAAGAGGGGACGTGAGGGGGGACGACTTTTCGGTGCCTTTGTGCCTGTAGTCCCTCCTTTTTATGAATGTAAAGTCAAACTGAGCTTACACAAATCTGGACATATTTTCCTTTACGGCAATCTTGAAGCTCTTTCTCCATGTCCAGGTTTTGGCTCCATATAGAAATGAATGCTCTCAACACAACTCAAAAGAATGCAAGCTTTGTTTGACTTTGCTATATTTGATTGCCAAATTTCTTTGGAACTTGTTACCGCATTCCATGCTTGTCCTTTGTGTGGTCAGGAATTATTCCTGCTGTCCCCCGCAGCTGATAGACTCAAGGTACTTAAAGTCACTGACCTCTTTGAGTTTTTTTGTGCCTTCATTAGAACAATATAGGTAGATGTTTCTCATCCTCATTCATAGTCAAAATGTAAGTATTGTGATAATTTAGCTAAGTACAGATAGTGATCTTTGCCAATTTTATTTTTGTTCAATGATAGGCCACACTTTCAGGGATTTTCAGCTCACATGAAACTTTGACATTTGCTTCTATCACTTTGGCCTGAAAATGAGAACTTCTTTATCCATAGCAAAATGTTTTCATAGATTTCCTTTTTTTTTCTCAAATAATTGGTTTTTGGGTGGTGCCATTCTTCTTTGCTTTGCTTGCGTTATTTTTTTGATGTGGTTTAATGGCATGTCATTGATATGAACTAGTGCATGACGGAGCTGGATGAGCATTTTGGTATTTTTCCTGTATTTTTAAGCTTCAACAAAATGGTGTTGGTGTGTCATTTTGTTAATTTTAAGAATTCCACTGTTAGTGTCTTTAAAGGTGCTTGTTCTGATTTATGTTTATTGTTGCTTGGAATCTACTTAATTTGAGAGCCTGGCACTGGCACCCACTCACAAAGTATCGGGGAAACAATCTTGCGTTTTTGATGGTAAAAGCCATAATGCATCTTGCAATGCCCTATCACTACTGCCTGCGCTAATATTTTTGATGGATACCATTAAAATGTCAGTTTTTTTCTCACTCCCTATCTTGGGAAAGAGAATGAGTGGCATTTGAAGGCTGAAATTTCAGGAATGGGACAATGAAACCCCAGCCGTTCATTGAATTTATACTACTTTCAGGTAAGTCCATAGAACACAAAGACGGTCAAAACGAGGGGGTTTTAACTATCCTGATGACAACAAAAATTACCTTCCTTGAATAAATTGCCTGCAAGATCATAACAATTCTCCAGATGAAATCAAACAAATAACATGATGGGAGAGGCGGAAAAGCCCAAAAAGTATTATGGGCGGCTGAGTGTTGCAGTATCTTTACCAGTCTATCAAATTTGAATACAGGCGGATGGGTGTCATCAACAGCAGACTAATATGGCTTTGATACTCTCGCCACTACCCATGTTCATGCCTGTTACACTAGGATATTGTTAAATGGCAAGGCTTTCCGACTATTACCTCCGTAAAACGGCGACATTTATATCGACATTTCCAAGTGGATTTCGGTCTATTACGATTTCAGATTTATTTTCACCACCCAATTGAGAGAGAATGGCTCTGGTTTCAATAGAATAGTAGCACGGAGGAATGTTGCCAGTAGAATATCAGTGGTTGCGCTGCATAAAATGGACGCCTTCTACGCGTTACAGGGCTTTAATATAAATTCTGCCAGCGTGTGCTGAAGTAGGCATTAACTGCAAGCGCCCTCTAAATTGTTTATTAGATTTTAAGATTAAGGCATCACAGCTTGCTTGATATAGCCCCTAAATGAGGGAATACTCATCTCAGATATAGCTTTAAGTGTTCTGGGAGACCACAGTGAAGGGATGTTATGTATGCACTTAGATATATGGGAGGTATGCTTGCAATTGGTGCAAATCTTGTTTGTTGAGGGTTTTGTTTTTTTTGTAGATTTTCAATGAGGGTCAATTGTTTAGATTCTAACAAGGATTTTCTTACTGTATAAGTCCTAAGCTACATCTTTAATTTCAAAGATTTTTTGAGAGGGACGAATCAATTAAAAAGTGAAATTATTAAATTTGGGGGGGGGAAATTATTAATTTTTTATAGTTTTTTAAATATATTCTTTTATTCTTTTGTAATTAGTGTTATTTTTTGCAATGCCAAATAGTATTGCCTAGCAGCGAAATCTACACTGCAAGATATGAGCATTCTTTCCTGTTGTTGGTTGTGTAACTTAAAATTGGAGGTAGAATTACTCAATTTCCACCAAACGCCTTGAAAATGATTTATTTGACCCAGTAATTTTAATCATCACACAAGTGATTTACCAAAACATCAAGTACTAAAAAATGTAGCTACAAAATTGAGAAAAAAAATCATAGGGACCCATCCCAGAGAAACTCTCGTGAAATGCTTGTAATCTGCTCCAAGATGAGCGGTTTTTACTTTAAAAGAGCAAATTTTTCTAATCACTCAAAAATAGTGAAAATCACTCCCAAATGAGTGAATTTCCACTTGTTTTGAGAGTTAAAGGACAACTCCTTTTGAGAAGTGAAACAAAGACAATATGAAAATGAGTGGAAATCCACTCTTTTTTTTGTGATGATTTTCCACTCTTTTGAGTGGAATTTTTTTTTTTTTTTAGTACAAAACCATGCAGTTTTCAGTGGTTTACAAGAGTTTCAATCCTTTGGGAGTGAAATTTTTCACTCATTTATGTCTAAAGAGTAGGATCATAGTCTATAGGAAGATTTACTCTCTTAAACGAAGAGAGTGAAAAACCACTCTAAAGAGTGAAATCTCACTCCAAAAAGATCCAGCTGAGTGATGCATCCTTTAGAGTGAGATCCACACTAAATAAAGAGTGGCGACAAAATAACTCTAAAGGAAAGAGTGGACTGATAACTCCTTTTTAGGGTGAACTAGTCCGCTTCATAGAGTTGTGATTCTTTAAGGAATTTGGTGAGTATTGTATGTTAGGGTCATAATTCCATAACATCGTGACGAATGATATTGTGGCTCATCATGGCATGATTCAGTGAACCTGCATGGATTGTGGCAGCAATGACGTGTATTATCACGTCAGCCTGCATGCCCGTACATGCATGCTGTGCGTTTCGTACATGTTAAGCCTAGCCTGGGGCCCGAGCCTGGCGCAGACTACCGTATGTACGAGTGATAAGACAGTAATACATTTAATGCTTCTCCACACTTTGTCTGTAAATGCTATGAACTGTGACCGACACATTCAATAACTCACCTTGTGAAGATCTCTATGATTTCTTCACTAATTTCAATTCGTTTCAACCGTTTGCTGACGGGTCTCTCTTAACTCGTCCGCCATGGTTGTTCGAAAATAATCACGCATTTTGCGGCGTTTCTGAATTGGATTAGTCACTCCGAAAAAAAGGAAATGCAGTTTCTCACTCTTTTTAGAGCTACAACCTTGTCGATAAGAATTCAGAGGGCTTCACTCCGAAAAAGAGTGGCATTGGGGGGGGGAGTCCCTCGGAAGAGAGTGAGCTCTGTTTACCGCGGAGTGAAGGTGTCGGGTTTCATTTCCTCGCTCTTTTAAGAGCTAAAAGCCACTCGATTAGAGTCAATTTAAAATAACTCGAATTTCAGAGTGATTTTTCCCTCTTACATTTTAAGAGATTACCATTAGCTGACCATTACTGACTGTGCACAGTCATACCTTGTTCCATACAACACTGTTTTGAGGCAGCGTAGAACTGTTTTGATCCATTTACAGACCACTGAACCATTGACTCTAATTGTTAGCATAATGCACATGTCTAAGCAGCTAATATCAGTTTACAAAATATAATTAACTTGCCAACAATGGCATAGTACTATGCTGGTCTGTTATCAGGATTGTAAACGTAATTGAGGAACAGTGGGACGTCATTTTCCAGTTTAGCATTTCTTTCGTCAATAATTAAAATATTGGGATTGGATTTATTTGGGTTTTAAGTAAGGTGTGACGGTTTCATGAAATTAGAAAGATTATCGAGGGAAGCCCGTTCCCAGTAAAAAAAATTAATGCCAGAAAAGTTGGTGGAAAAAGTCAAGATTATTTGCCTGTTTATCTTTTTAGGGTCCTTTCAGCATGTAACAACATACTCAACTGGTGGTTTTATTATTTAATTTTCCTTAAATTATCATATATTCTGATGTTAGTAGTTCTTGTGGCCTTCCAGTAATTCGAGTAATAGTGCATCTATTTAGTCTGAAATAAATAAAGACAGAGTCAATGTTTGGCAAAGAGTGAATTACCCTTGATCGTTACAACTGGATATATGCAGGATGCATGATGCACAATAATACGCAAAGGGTAACAAGGAATAAATGTGCCCTGAACATTCCAAGATCTGGCAAAGAAAAAAAATCTTTTTTGATCCAATAGTACTGTAAATGTAAGTAAATATTTTTAGTAGCATGATATTTTCCTAATTTTGGAGCTCATTTTACACATGAATTGTTGCAAAATTATGAAATACTCTTAATAAACTGAATGATGTGGGTTGGATTTTGGATGTGGGTAGAATTTCAAATTGCCCATAGCATTAAAGGTTGGGTGTTCCGATCGTCTTTGGGCTCCCCTGATTTACCCATAAGTAGTATCGATTTGGAAATATCTTGGCTGAAAGCCATATTTTCTCATTGTCATCCTAAACTTTGAGCCCTCAAATCCATTTTCATTCCCAAGATATAAACAAAAAAAAAACGCATTTTGTAGTGGTTTAACCATCATAATTAACCAGTTTAGCAATAGGGGCCTGCAATATGCATTAATCCGTCTACCATCAAAACTGCACAGTTTTGTTTCCCACGTGTACTTGATATGGCATAATGTTGCACATAGAGAACACAATATACCTTAAAATAAATTGGAACAGCACCTTTAAGCTGTCAGTTTTACCCATGAAAGTTTAAATTGTGCCTGTCAATAGAATGCACCATATTATGTCGCGACCATGAGTGCACCTACCTTTTGAGTGAAGTCTACCTATTGATATCCATTGCTGGAAGGGTATCTTATAATGGCTAATTGTAGTGTACATTAGTGCATTACCTCTTCTACTTGTAGTGTAAGGCATTTGGTAGCTGCGGTTTCTAAATGAGTAACAATTTTTTATCCGTAAATTCCCCATCTTATTCCTGTGCCAAAACAATTTAATCACATCAAATTCGCAAGTCATATAATGCCAAATAAAATGTTGGAATTGCCCTTAATAGTTAAACTGTTTTTCATACGCATGGATGCACTAGGTACTCATCAATTCCTTCAGAGGTAAAAAGGAATAAGATGCATCCTTAACATTTAACAACCTGGCACAAGATCCAACCACTTTGGTGAAGTTGCAATATTTTCCAAATTTGGAATGATCCACTGGTTTTTTGCAAGTATCACTTGTTACAAATTTATTACATAATTATACATCCATGTTCCAGAACCACACACACACATTGGGATTAAATGCATGATCCCTGGTTAATTGAATTGTATATCAAATAAGAGAAATACCAGTTTTTTACCCAGCCAGATGTTGGCAATTTTTTTATCCAACAGTTAATGACAAGCATAAAGGCAACCCAAAGGACATTTTTATAGGACTCAAACCCACGACTTTCAGATCACTAGATGGATGCCCTATCCAATAGGCTACTGGCTGTGTCAGTAAACAGACTCAATGCTGAACACTTATGGAGAGCATGTGGGGTATAACAGCACACACGACTTCAGGAATGAAACACTAGTACACAAGATCAGAGACTTGAAGACACATACACAATATCAGAGACTGACGACCCTAGTCATTCACAAGATCAAAGTGATGCTTGCTCGAAACCATAATATACAAATATAAACTAATACAGTAGTGTATGAGGGACACACAAGTGAACAATCAAATGAATGAATGCAATGGTTAACTGACTAATACAAAATCAGAGAAATTAACCATTTTTACCCACCCAGATGTGTAACAAATCACTATTTATACAACAGTTAATGGCAAACACTGAAGCAACCCTAGAAGGAACATTTTTCTAGGACTGCCAGTGTTGGATTCAAACCCATGACCTTCTGATCACTAGATGGATGCCCTATCTACTAGGCTATGTACGGGCTGTGTCTGATAAACAGACCTCAAAGCTTATTAAGAATATACATTTTTCTTAAAGGTCTACAGAAGGATATATTCACAGGGATGAAATGTTTGCAAATCCTTGTCACTTGTGAAATTCACACACATACACAAATTATGTATATGACAGAATTTGGTACTTTGCAGCATTTTCAGAAATTGGCCATTATTTGTTGAAAAAATGGGTAAAAACTACATCAAGATGTGTCAATGGACATTGTCAGAGCAAAGTGGGTAGAAGTACTTTTGCACATGATTCAACACCTGTGCCTTGGGGTGTAGGCATAAAATGATGAATTAGAGGCAGTAATTGATACATTTCAACTTTGACTATTTGGCTTCCATTGTAATGGCATATCAAAAGACGGAAAGTGATATCACCTTATTATGCGGATATACATGGTATGTAGCATGCCTTGCAAAGGAAGGTTATATTAGTAGGGGTATAAATGAGAATCCTATTCTCAGAAGTTAGGGGAAGGTTTGAAGATGTTTTTTTTTTTCTATAGTTTGAGATGTCCAATCTCTGGGAAATGTGGGGAACATTATAAAATAGAGAGGTAAAATTAGTACAGGGGTAAATTTGAAATCAAGTCAAATTGTATTTAATTGTACACCGATGTATTTGTCATATTAGAGGATTTAAAAGAAGTATAGTTTGTCTAGGTTACGACCTTTAGTTATAGGGCTACAACCCTGATAAGGTTCAAAGTCAACCTGGGACCAAAATTACCCATTGCTCAGACTTTATGGAAACTGGTGTCAAATGATTGAAGCAGAAAATGCATTTTAATTATTTAGGTGTTAGCTCTGTATACAACTTGACTTAGTTGTTGTGACCCCGTATAGACCATGTAGACCCTTCTTACATTTTGGCCACTAATTTGGCAACCAAATGCCAAACATAGTAAAATAAGGCAAACAACCAATTTGACACAAGTTTCAACAAAATTAGAGCACTGGGTAAGTTTTACCCCATGATGGCCTTGAACCTTAATAGGGCTGTACCTGTACTGGGTAAGTTTTACCCCATGATGGCCTTGAACCTTAATAGGGCTGTACCTGTACTGGGTAAGTTTTACCCCATGATGGCCTTGAACCTTAATAGGGCTGTGCCTGTACTGGGTAAGTTTTACCCCATGATGGCCTTGAACCTTAATAGGGCTGTACCTGTACTGGGTAAGTTTTACCCCATGATGGCATTGAACCTTAATAGGGCTGTGCCTGTACTGGGTAAGTTTTACCCCATGATGGCCTGAACCTTAATAGGGCTGTGCCTGTACTGGGTAAGTTTTACCCCATGATGGCCTTGAACCTTAATATGGCTGTACAAAACTAAAGGTTAGATTGTAGACAAACTATACCTTTTTTGTAACCCTTATAATGAGACCCAATGTATTGGTGTGCATTTAAATACAATATGACTTGATTTTTTTTAAAGCCCTGTATTAATTTACCCCCTTATTTTGACATCATTCCCCACATTTCCCAGAGGTTGGACCCAAATATTCTGATTCAGTGCCCTTCAAACTATAGAAATCATCTTCAAACCTTCTTCCCCAAACAAAGAACTAATTCAAACAGTAATGTCAAGATGATATTCCACATGTGCATTCAGAAAGTGCATGGAGTGGTATTACATTATACCACTCCATGATTGTACATAACTGTTCATTAGTACTGAGTCATAAGATAATTTGTAGGTGGTACATTGTATGTTGCTCTATAGGTCAATTGCAACAAACATGTTGTTGCTTCTGAAGTTGCTTAAAGGTGAAACGAGAGATTTTGAGGCACCCAAATATTGTGTCATAATAGTAATTTCTTATAGATTAGACACTCAATAGATTTCTTGCCTTGTATTTCGCTACAGAAATATCTTAAAAGAGAGAAAAAAGGCGATTTGGATTTGGTTGTATTTCAGTGTAAAACATAGGCTGAATTTTGTATTTGCTCCTATACGAAATTAAAAATTTCACAATTTTTGTACCAAAGAAACATTTCTTGGCTTAATCCTTTCAGATGGGGATATTTTTGATGGAAAGCTTTACATCAGGGCAAAAATCAGTACTTTCGATTTTTTTAAGGGACACCCGATATGTGTAGGTTATATGAGGTCTAGTAGTTAAATATCCACCTGAAAGATTCAAAATATTTGAAATTTGCAGGAATAGCTTAAAAGTGAAGATTAACTGTGTAGGATTCTCATAAGTTAATTTTCCCAACTGAAAAAGAAATTGATAGAAAAGGAAGAAAACAACAATATTCAACAATATGAATCTACATTCAATTAAGTGTTGTAGTGTCTGTATGGACAGTTATGATTAAAATATCTGATTTTGTCCTTATTAGGTTGCTTTTGGTCTTATTACTTGTAGGGTATGTTAGGACACCTATTCCTGTTACAAACATGCAAAAATCTCATTTTTTCATAATTGTTTTTATTTTTTATTTTCTGATAGACCTAATCACTGATAGTGCCTTTAAGGTGACTGAGCTTTCATCGGGTCGTAACCTTCATGCAAGAGTTACATTTTTTCTCAAAGATGGAAATAACTATTATTACACCTGCTCTTAACTCATTTTTTAATTCATAAAACCCATATAGATGAAAAACAAAAGCAAAACCTTGAGAGAAAAAAAAACAGCAACTGTTGAAACTCTTGGCATAATATTGCAGAGCAATCTAAAAGATACAATAAAAACTAAGATTATCATCAGAATCCCTTAAGCTGAAAGGATCAAAACCAATTAAAATCTTTGATCAAAACCAATAGTGTCAAATGCCAAGCAGATTTGGTGCAAGGAGTTTTAATCAAATATACCACCACATCCTTTAATAGATTATTATCACTGAGAGACAAATTCATTTCAGAACTTTTAGAATGCATATGGAATAGATGGTTTTGTTCTGTGGGATTGTCCAAATACTGGGCCATGCAATATATATTTGTTTAGAGGGTCTGGAATCCTCTTAACGTCATCCCAACTATGAGTGTATAATTTAAATGGAAAATGATCAGAGAATCTACAGGGACATACAAATCTGAATTGAAAAACAATAACTAATCTGAATCTGAAAAAGAAATTTTGATATCTCTTCATCTGTTTTGTGTATTTCTTTTAAAAGAAGATTTACCATGTTTTACTCTGAAAATTCAAGAAAAAATTTGGTTTCAAAATTCACAAAATCTAGGAAAATTTATCAAAAATCCAAAATGGCAAATATGCAATTAAAGTGACAGGAGGAGATATTTTTAAGGATACAAATTTCTCTCAAATTGCACTGGATCGGATGTAGACCACCTACCAAGAATGTTTCGAAGGGTTATTGGACAAACAAGTAAAAAAAAAGAAAAATGCAAACCTTGTTTTGAACTTGCCTGCTATCGTAATTGTCCCCCTAGAAAATCACACTTTGATTTTCTGTTGTGCACAGCAGAAAATATTAAAGCATCATCTTATTACATAAAGATGGTGTATTCGGCTTATTCACTTCAGGTGTGATCTACTACATCGGTAAGCATTCCAAAGATGCAAAAAGCCCTGTTCGAAAAAAATTGGGGGCACTACAGTCTGGAAATGTCTTCATGTCTCTTTAATGATCAGGGCTAAATAAACCCTGTGGTTTTAAAGCAATAGCACATTTTTTGAAGAGTGCCACATTTTTCATTTTTTTTTTGCATGCTTGTGTTGGTCATTGTTTTAGTAGTGTCTAGTAGACTATACCTTTGAATGGTAATGCTCAGAAAAGAAAAAAAAAAGGTTTTTCTAATTAGAATCGAGCATCTCCGATTGTAATTTAACGGTGGCGCTGGAACGGGAAATTTCTGTCCATAAATTATGAAATAGTGCCACCTCATGAAAATAACCTCTAACCTGCCTTATGTGAACCAATGGAACAGCTAATAGATGTACTATTTGACACACACACACAAACATTTTTTGTTGTTGGTTTTGGTGTCACCTACTAAATAAAATTTTTAGTAACCTTACAATATGTGATGTGAACAAGCAAAATGAGTCTGAAGTCGGTCAGATTCGATTTGTATTTTTCCATGTTACTGTATGCAACATTTAAAAAGCTACATTTTGCTGAAACCCCCATTGAAATTGACCAATTAATTCCAAAGATATAATCAGTTGAAGGGTGGCAAAAACAATAGAAACAAAAGACATTTTCTCCTTTGTTTGGCTATATCTCAAAATCAATATTTGCGACTTCCGACTCATTTTGCTTGATCACATCACATATGCTCTTTTATTAAACTGAATGATGTGGGTTGATTTTTTTTTTGGGGGGTAGAATACTCCCCAAAAGTGCCCACAGAAATAATAGCTAGTTTACCTCCTTAAAGTGATAACATTGTGCTCTCTCAATGGAATGGCTTTTGTCACTGACCATGATGGTATGTCACTGACCATGATGCACATTATATTTTGTGTAGAAGTCAGCCTATCTGATATCCTTGGCTACAAGCTATTCTTCTAATGGTTATTAAATGTACACTAAGTACATTGCCTCTTCTACTTGTGGTGTTAAATATTTGTTATTAATCTCAGCAAAACTCTTTGAGTCCATCAATAGTGGATACAAGCATTACTATCATTGATAACCAACATGGCTTCCAGGCAAAACACTTAATTGTCACCCAGCTTATGCTTACATTGCATGACTTGCCCAAAAGCCTTGAGAAGGAAGAAGCTAACCACATAGCAATTCTTGATTTTGCCAAATACTTTGACGATGTCCCCCATGAAAGACTCTTGTGAAAGTTGGCTCATTATGGCATCAGAGGATGCATATTGAACTTGATTAGGCACTTCCTGACAGAAAGATCACAAAGTGTATTCTGGCAATGGCAGTGGGTTTAAATCTGTGAAAGTTGTTTCTTGTGTACCACAAGCACAGCTGTTTTGATAGTCATCATTTATTATGCCAAAACGAAATAAACAAAAATATCAACGCGACACACTTTTGACAACTAATTATGGAGTATTTAATGCCCACAACCCTACATTCTGTGTAAATTTTATGAAATTTCATTGCAGGCAAATATGATTTTTCATAAAAATCTAGTTTTACACATCTTTTCTAGTAGAGGTAGCCAAAGAGGGCACTATAACATACAAATTATGACCTTTGTATGCCTATATGGCAGATTCCCGCAATGGATTTTTCTGATTTCGCGGAAAATAATAGCTCTTGCATGTCCCTTCTTATATTATTGTCAAAAGTGTGTCGCATTGCTGGTAAATTGCTCAACAAAAAAGAACCATTTGCATGGGTCACACAGCGTGCAGGAATGTGTTACAGGCGACCACTGGTCTTCCTGATTATATATCAATGATCTTCAGCAAAACTTTGTAGTATAGCCAGACTCTTTCGAGATTTTTTTGCTATAGTAATATGCAATGGGGGCTACAACGAAGAATTTGATGTACTACAGGAGGATCTCCACCAAATGGAGGAATGGCAAAACACAAGGGCAAGTCGTTCAATCCATGTAAATGTTCAATTATGAAGATATCAAAACCAAGAAACTCCACCTGATATGGACTACACCTTCTGCAGTGAACCACTACAAGAGGTTACACACGATCCTTACCTGAGTGTTGAGTTAAGAAAACAAACTTGAGATCTTGCATCTAAGAAGACAACATGCTGAAGTCAACAAAGTTCTTGGATTCCTCAAGAGGATCTTTAGTTTTGCCCAGCAGTTATCAAGGAGAATCCCCACAAGACACTAGTTAGACCGATACTTGAGTATACTAGCAGTGTCTGAGATCCATAGAAGAGGAAAACTACAGGCAAATTGAGCTTTTAGAGGGAAAGGTAGATAACTTTGGTGTGTTCACCCAAGTGATCAAAGAATTGAACTAGGAAATACTTGAGAATAGGAGGAGGGAAACCAAGATTCAAATGATATACAGAATAGTCAACAAAGAAGTTGGAATCAAGACAGAAGGTATTCTGAAGCCCCAGGAAGACAGAAGATCATCACACACTAACAATAAAAAGATTCACAGACCACTGATAAAAGGACATATGCAAGAACAGTTTTTCCATGGACACATTGCGATTGGAACACTCAGTGACGCAGCAGCACCAGCAGTAAACTTCAAGAACTTTAAAGCACAAACAAACAACTAAGACTCAGAGCACACGTTATGGCACACTGATATATAATGCAAACATTGGTGAGATGCAGCTTGACTGTAATACCAATGCAATCAGAAGAAAAAAAGAATTAATAGCTGAGTTTCTGGGATGAGTAACAATTTCTCTATGTAAATACCCAGCTAAATCATGTGCAAAAACATTAACACATTTGGAACAGAATAGGGTTTGAGAATTACAGGGCTATTAACTGCATCTAATAGTATGCTATAAATGGGGACACTATTCATAGACCTGCACAATACAACAGGTAATTCCAGGACCCAATTATAAAAGTCATGATGTAACTACTTTATTTTACATAAAAAAAAAAAAAAAAAAAAAAAAAAATAGAAGAAAGTAACATACAGGCAATTGAAGCTTTTTAGAGGAAAGTAGCTCACTTTTGTGTGTCACCCAAGTGATCAAAGAATTGAACTAGGAAATACTTGAGAATAGGAGGAGGGAAACCAAGATTCAATGATATACAGAAAATAGTCAACAAAGAAGTGGAATCAAGAACGAGGTATTCGGAACCCAGGCAGACAAGAAGATTCCTCACACACTCACAATACAAAAGCACAACCACTGATTAAAAAGGACATAATGCAAGAACAAGTTTTTCCCATGGACATTGCAGATTGGAACCAACTCATGAAGCAGCACAGCAACAGCTTATAAACTTCAAGAACTTTAACGAAAAAAGCAAAACAAACAACAAAACTTTTTTTAAAATGTTTAAAAGAATGTGTGTCAAAAATGTGCAAACATTGGTGAGATGCAGCTTCACTGTAATACCAATGCGCGCAACAGAAGAAAAAAAGAATAGCCGGAGTTTCTTCTGGGATGAGTCACATTTCTCTATGTAAATACCCAGCTAAATCATGTGCAAAAACATTAACACAATTTGAACAGATAGGGTTTGATTTGAGAATGACAGTGCTATTAAGTTTATAACTGCATCTAATAGTATGCTATAAATGGGGACACTATTCATAGACCTGCACAATACAACAGGTAATTCCAGGACCCAATTATAAAAGTCATGATGTAACTACTTTATTTTACATAAAAAATTGTGACTTTGTTATGTAAAGAATGAGGACAAGCAAAATATGAATGAAAGAACAAAGAAGAAGAACTGAATATACCTACTTCACACCTTCTCTTTTATTTTTTCAAGTGGAAGGAATCCCTTTCAAGTTAGTTTGTTTCATCTATTTTCTATATAGCATATTTTATTTCTCCAAGTGGACTGTAATAATCTTTGATCCCGCTTTTGTAATGACCATATCACACCAAAAATAGATACAAACATACTAATAGTTTCCCTTGCTTGTGGGCCAATGTCCCAATTTTGGTTCACGGATCTGGTTCTTATTTCCAACTGTTATAGGTCCTCAAAATCAACTCAACATGGATTTCACCAAGTAAAGGGATATAAGACAGGAATTGATATAGTTTTAAATTATCTTATACTGCGGTGTGATGCATTATAATGCAATTTGATTTAGTGGACTGAATGACTGTATTACATGTGTGTGTGTCCATCTTTGTGCAATGTGTATATCTTTATTTATTGTCTTTATATGGGAGATTGGAGAAGCTGCACCTTTCTGACGAAAATTAACATTTTGTTGCTCCTATTATTTTTTTTCTTGGCCAGACTGGTGTGTGACTTTGCTAACCTTTATGATGGTGAAATTGTTGACCAAGTTATCACTTTCACCAATGCGTGTAATTACTTAAAGGAATTTTCTAATTCCCCAACCACTAAAAACAAATGTGTGACTGTTGGGTGTCAGCATCATTCTGTTGTAACATGATTGCTGTCTAATGACGTGATGCGACGTAACACCTCTGGAAAGCATGACATTCAATCAGCATTAATGTCGGGTTGACACTAAGGGCTGGCTAAAACAGCTTTACCCTGTTCAGCATGGTCATGAAATGATAACATTTTATCTGGTTGCGAACTGCTTGTGTTATTTGTAATCATGTAAGATGTTATCACTGTACATTTCATGATTGGGTAGTTGTAGGATATATATTTGGTACTCTAGGTAGTCGTTAGACTGTCAAGATTTCATAGGATCACCGGGTTGACTGTTTCAGTGAATTTGGATCCATGAGTCAAGCATGCATAATCGGGTGAATGGATGTATTGGGGACTTACTATTGGGAATTTCCAATTTATATTCTGAAGCGAAGTATGAAGGAAAGGAAGACCTTTGGGTCCTCCTATTTTGCTATGAAAAATTGTCAATTGTGGGAAAATGATATCTGATTAGTCTCCATAATATTGTTTGCTGAAATTGTTTTACTTTGGTTGTAAACACTCTGTGCAAACTATGTATTTCAAAAGTAAGCCCCCCAAATATGGTAAAGATTTTGAAACAACATTGTTTAAAAAACTTACATAATTACAATTGGTTCTGCCTAAGAAGGGCCATTTGGTATAATTATTGACCTTTTTCTTTGGAATAATGGAATAATTTAGACCCACTTGTATAATTCGGATTGACTTCTTAAAACCTTGAAAGGTCCCAGGAAATGAACTGATAAATCTACTACAAACCTTTACGGGGCATTCAATTCCAAATAACCAGGCCAGAAAAAAGAATACACTACCAGTGACACATTGATGTGAAACTATTGATTTTCAGTCAGTGTCAGAATAGATGCCCCAGTCACGGGCGTTTTATAAATTACTCTCTTGGAAAAAAACATAGTTTAAGAATGATGCATCTCAGCCCAAATATGAATATGACTTTCTTCGCCCCTCTTTGTAGACTTGAAACAAACCACATCAATTCTATTGCATTTCCTTGGGACCTTTTAAAGACTCCTACACTCTAAATATGAAACGGACACGTTCTAATTTTAACACCAGGACAGGTTTTCAACTATTTTCAATCTGACTCATGAGATTCCGAAATTAGTAGCCTTTTTCTGTAATAATGAAAAATAGTCAACTAGAAACTAAAGGCTAGTAAGGCCTCAAAAGGCACCAATTCCGAAATTGAGGTGAATAGGATTTTTCGTTTTTTTGATGAGAGTTAAACATTTATGTGCAGAGTTTACGCCCAATAGGATCATGTGTTATACAAAAAATCCGGATCCGGAATTTTTAACAAAGTTGTTTTATTTTATATATGAAGGAATTCGATTTTAAGCTCTTAGCAATTTCACACAGTGATTTGATTAGTATATGGACAAGCATTATGTACATGCAAAAAACATCCTGATTTTTTTGGGAATGAGGGAGCCCTCCTCAGGAAATCTCTGAGTCGGCTCTTTAAGTTCATCTTAAAGGGCAACATATGCTGCAAACATTTAACACATTTTTCCTTTTTTATCAGTAACCTGTGTCCAAAAAAATGTGAAGGTGTTAATTACACTTATTAACCTTGACTTTAATCAACTTAAGTTTTGCAAGTGTTCACATTTTGCTCACACATTTTGACCCCAATTGTGATTAATAAAACATTTTAAAATGTTCCAAACCTGTTACATTTCTTTGAAACGCCTCCTATGTGTCAGGTGTTAATGACTGAGTGTTCTAAGAACACGTGCTAGAACACTTTTAATCACTTTTTCATTAACACTGTCAAGTGTTCAAAAAACTGTTTACATTTTGTGAACACATGAAATATAGCTCAAATATAGTGACAGCATAGTTTAACACTAGTGAGCAAATATGAACACTTGAAAAACTTGAATAATGATTAAAGTCAAGTGTAAAATAAAAAAGTAATTTAAACCAATTTTTACAAATGTTTTTGGACACAGGTTAATGATAAAAACGGATGACATATGGTTAACCATATTTCCAAGATATGCCTGTAAGATAAACACTTAATAATAGCGGAACACCTTCTGGTGTTATAAAAACTAGAACGCGTCCGTTCATTTAGAGTGTAAGAAACATTCTTACTCAAACCCCTGCAACATAGGTGCTCTGTTCACTACCGCATTCAATCCAACTTGAGGACACTCAAGTGGAAGGTGATGTTTGTGAGGTGGTCATGATACAGTTTCCATGCCCTCTGGTTACATGATTCAGTGTCTGTCACCTTGAATCTTTAATATCATTCGTAGCCCGCATCAACATACTGTCGTATTTCACATTTTGAGGGTTTTGCGAAATTTCGCTAATTACTAGTTCATCAGCGTCTTGCAAGCCACAAAGGTTTCAAAATGTGAGAGGCCTGATAATTAGGTTATTAAGTATATGATTTTGTAATTGTCCCTCCAATCATCATATCCGTATTTCAATCGTCGTTATTTTAAAATCGCCATCATTTACAGGTGTTTTATATAGCGTGGTATGTCGCCGATCCCAAAATAAATGATTTCACATACAGACCTATTTGACGTATTTCCATCGATCTTTCGTAAACAAGCTTTCACATAGTGATCTATTTGATCATACATTGAAAAAACAACGGTGTAAGTAATATGTTCGCGTTATTTTGCATTTCTATTACATTGCTGCCCATTTATTGAAAATGCTGCACTCTGATTGAATAGTTGTACGGCCCATTATTATGCAATAATGGGCCACCCGCGAATGATTTTCTCATTATATCACGCTTGGTTTTCGGGAATAGAATAGAAATAAGGGTTTGCAGTCACCCCTTTATTTATGGCTCATAATGTATCTCGGGCCGGAAAAAAAAAAATAATGGACCTCGGTGCGCCGACTCGCCATTATTATTTTTTTCCCAGGATCCCTCGGAACATTATTCGCACTAAAGGATTACTTGCCATCCCCTTTCTTTCTTAAATAACATTATTTGTTGTTTCCTACAGACTTATAAATTTGTAGCCTAATTAAGATAATATCATTGGTCTGTTTTAAATTAGATTTATGGTTATATTGGACTTTTCAAATGTTTTCTTTCAAACCAGTAAATTCTAGATGTTTATTTATGTTTCGTTTTACCGTATAGACATGAAAGGTCTCGGGTAGATTTTGGAATTGCGATTTTTCGGAAAACATTTGTTGTAAAAACAACAGTTGTGACTTGTGGGCGACTTATTGATAGCATATAATATATTCATGATTTATAATGTTTTGATATAGACCAACCTAGCACCCATTGGGATAGAGAAGAATATACTCAAGAAAGAAAGCTACCCATGCTGATCCCTTTTCTAAGATTTAAGGGGGTTATGGTTTTCTTGATATTGACAGATCTACATTCTGTATTATCAAGTCATTTGAGGAAGAAAGAAGGAATTGTTTGGAGGTTATAAAAATCCAGTGCTCTTCAGAAACGGATTGGAAAAATAAAAAAAAATTGTTCTTTATTGTGGAATACTCCCAAATATTTGTCTCCTGTCGGATCTTGCAGTTTATTCCTTGATCTTGCCGTTGACGATTAGTTTCATTTTGATGTTTTGAGGGTTTCTTGTATTCTCAGTAACAGCCAGATCAAAGGAAATTAAGATTTTAACCCACTTCACCAGTCATCCAGAGTGCTTTTTTTATTAGGGCTCATCAGATTTTTAAGAGCCAATTCAATTTTATACGAATGGTTCTCCAACCCCAACAAGCTAGAGTTGTGCGAAATATGTGTAAACCTGTAATTTGCACACCCTCTGCAGGACAATTAAAAAAAATATGTGATGATCACTATCTGTATTGTCAAGAATGATTGTTCATCGTCATAGACAGGATGAGGAACCATATTGTAAGTTAGCTGTGAAATGGTCAATCTTACAATGGGACTTTGTATAGACAAAATATAGGGGCAATCTACACGTCAGCGCAGATCAAGATCGGATCCAGATCTCATATCCAGGTTGCGTCTACACGGTCAACGGCCAAACTTGATCCAGATCTGCAAAACGTATTTATGGTGTTACACGGCTTGTTAGTGTCGCATGCACACCGTTAAGAGCCACTTTTTAGTTTACGCGTAAAGTATTCCTAGATCACCAAGGTTAAGCGTAGCATTTGTACACTTTACGCTTCGTCCGTCTCATGGATACACGCGGCCACCGGTAATAACACTTCGCTGAAACAAATCTAACACCCCACAAAGCCATTACCACAGGACTTGTGGATACGAAGCAACCAAACTTTACGCTTCCGTGAAAGGGCACTGTCCTTTTGCACTCACTCCGCGTGTAGAGTTCTTACAAACGGTTCTCCTCTCCCAGGATATGATCGTGATAGGATCTCTGGGTGATTCTCGGATGTGATGCGCATTCGGATGGAGCGTTTAGATTCCCACATAGATCACTGAAAAGTTCTTGTTGCGTTGTTTTTTGACTTGATAGTACCAGTACAGAAATAATACGTGTGGTTATCTTAATTACCAAACTATACCGCCCAAACCATACTGAGACACCTAAACTGGTCAGATCCATTACATAGCTTCTTTAAATGGAAGGGTGAAAATGTGTGCCGATAAAAAGTTAGACTACAATGGAGTATGTGAGTTCTTGATAGATATGCCACCGCACGTATCATATGTTTTGTGCAATGAGCAAGGAAATCAAATGGTTTGTTAAAAATTCATTATCCGCTCTAAATTCTTTGATGTGTGAAAAACTTGGAGAGTGAATTCCAGACATTATTCAGGTAACTATCAAGATTACCTTCCCAACAAAGGACAGTTATCTTTGGAAAAAAAATATCATAACTTAAACTGTTAGTCTTGGTGTTAGTTAAAGTCTGCTTACAAAAGAAACATGATTTATTATAAAGACCTTCTGGTGAATTAAACAGTTATTTGAAACACATTTAACCCACAAGGAATGGCAGCAGTAGTGTTTGAACCATGGGCCTTCAGACAAAAAAAAAACATCCTGGATTGAAATGAAGCCATCGGATTAAAAGCAATGTGATTGCATGGGATGTGATGTAGATATAAATCTATATGATTGAACTGAAAACCATTGTATATGGATACATATCAAAATGATTTAGAAGAAGCAAGCTTTAAAAACAATAGGATGGAACTGAAGCCATGTAGGTTTAAAAAAACAACAGGATTGAACTGAAGCTATAAACCATAAGATTGACTGCAAAACCATGTAGATATAAATGGTTAGGACTGAATGAAGCTGTAAAAAACAATATGATTGAACTATATTATTACATGTATAAAACATACGATTGAAAACAGAAGCTGTAAAACAATAGCATAGAACTGCAACCATGTAGATATAACAGTAGAATTGAACTGAGCTGAACAATGGGATTGACTTTACCATGTAGATATAAATATAGATTGAACTGAAGCTGTAAAACAATATGATTGAACTATATATACATGCATAAAACGGTATGATTGAACAGAAGCTGTCAAACCTGGATTGAACTATACATACATGCATAAAACAGTATGATTGAACAGACTCTGTAAACCATGGATTGACTATAACATACATGCATAAAAATATGTTTAACAGAAGCTGTAAAAACAGGGATTGAACTAATACATACATGCATAAAAACATCATGATTGAAGCAGAAGCTGTAAAACATGGGATTGAACTATATATACATGTATAAAACATATGATTGAACAAGAATCTGTAAAACATAGATTAACTATATATCTAACATATATAAAACAAGTATGACTTGTAACAGAAGCTATAAAACAATAGGATTGAACTATATAGCCATATATAAAACAGTAGGATTGAACAGAAGCTGTAAAATAATGTCATTGAGCTGGGCAACCATGGATTTTTTTGATATAACCCGTAGAATTGAAACTGAAGCTATAGAACACTGGGATTGAACTGTTTCTTTTGTTTATCCATTTTGCTTAACTGGCTGACAGTGTCTGTCATTATGATTGCAATGTACAGCCTTAATATAATAGTTTCAGTTTTTAGGTTTATGTTGTATCCATGCTATTTATGGATGTCTGTAATGGTTTTAATGCCATCAGTCATACTTAAATATTTGTTCGAAAAGGCTTCGTGAATCCACTAATAGCAAAGTCTATAAATCAAAGTAACAAATGGACTTTATTGATTCTATTTGGTGTTATCATCCTCAATATTACAATCTGCAGGACATGTGTAGAAAGATGGGAGAGGAAAATGCCTCTCCAAAGTGTGAATGTTGTGAAAAATTTGTAAAATCAATCCAAAAGAGTGAATTGACTAAAAAAGTGACATTTCACTTTATTAAATCATAGTCACAGACCATAAGTGATCAGTTATCATTTGACGACGCATTTGGAGCATGTTGTATTTAATTTGTGGCATGTTAGTTTAGAAATATAAGTGATTTCTAATATGGTAGTGTACTGACGACGAATAATGCATTGGTAGTGCTATTAGTGTCATAAATTCCACATGCACCAGGGGAAAAAAACTTGGCTGCATTTTGCAAGAGCAGGAAGGACTCGGGGTATAATGGATCTTGCTATGTTGCAAACTTTGCTGCTGAAGGGTACTGATCGTCACTTAGGAATTATTTATCATGTAATTTATAAATTAACCCAAAGGTGGATCAGGGAAAGGTTTGATCTCAGATAAGGTTCATGATGTGCGGATAGTTTCACTTGGGCAGACGTAGTGGGGATGGGTGTGTATAACCATTGCATCTAGATGACTAAGTGTCTATGATAATTTTCAAATTGATGCACGACACACTTAAAAGTCTTGTGCACTCATGTTGGTGTATGGGGGGGGGGGCTGGTGTGACCCCCCTCGTATAACCACTTTGCCATTTAAATTTTTTACCAAACTTGGATCATTTGATGGGATACATAACAGCAGCAAGATCGCCATAACAGCTAAAAATTAAAATCGGTTGTTACTTTCCAAAGGATGTTTTTTGCCAAAAATTTGGCTCGAATAGGCAGAACATCATTACAGTGCTGAAGTAAAACTTTTAGAAAGTTACTCCAGTATGATTTTTTAAGGGGCCAAACAATGTTTGAACAGCACACCAAAATGCTCATTATGCAATTAGCATAAACAAACCCTATGTCGGCTTTGAATTTTTGTTCCACCAAAATACACGAGTCTGATAATTAGCAATACATACAATTTGGGCAAAATAATTTATTGTTAAAACATGGAATGCGAAAAAACAAAATGTTGGGTCCACAGGGGCTTTTTTGGCCATAAAATGCCCCAGATTACAAAAACCCATAGGTGAGAAATATGTGAGGAATATCTCATACCACTCTTGAAGGAAGAAGGCAGGGAACAAGACATTGTTTTGCATTGCTGAAATGAGCTCCTGTATTTTTTGCCAAATAATGCCTCATCCAGAATAACAAACCTTTTTCACCCATAAGAGTAGAGATAGGCAACCTTATTGTATTGATAAAATAAACGTTCATTTTAATTTATTATTGCATAGCCAAATGACTATTTTAATAAGTCGATTCAGTTAAGAAGTCTTCTTAAATGTCGCTGTGAAGCTGGAGGCATTACTCGATCACAACTAGAGCTGTGCGCTGTTTAAGTAAAGTGATACTATGAAACGTCTAATTTTTGTGGATACTAACGTTTGCTCTGTACAAGTGCATGCCAATTTCAATATCCAATTGCTGCCATTTTTTGTATCAGAAATGTAATACATTCTGTATTCTGTGGCTGTGACAAACACAGTATTTGATATAAATTTGGCCAGATTTTTAAGTTAACCAAAATTGGTACTCTGTGAAAATGACAGTTTTTTGTACACGATGCTATGGATTATTGATACGGTTTGACATGAAATGCATATGTTATCACTGCAGAAATTCTTTGCGCCTGGGAATACTGGTTTGGAATCATGTTACGGGGATGCTAAGAGCATTTGATGGAAGAGCTGAACATGTTTGACACCTCATTATTTAGTGCTAAATGGGTGTGATTTGAAATGGTTTATTAAGCAGATTCATATGTTGTATTTAACTGTTCTTTTTTTTAACTAATATTGTTGTTGAGATTGTGTTTTCCATCTTTGTGGGTGCAGTAGGGAACGTTTTGCAACAGTTGCTTTCCAAGATGCATTTTCTATTGCCAAGATGATAGAAACAATTTGAAATTCCAATGTGGTTCACAATAAACGATAATACTACTTGAGTATGGGCAACAGTAATACAAATAAAAATTACAAATCTTAATTGATAGGTAGGTTTGTTATTGAATGAAGCATAACCTACGGCGAAAAGCATGGTTTGAGCATGTTAACATGGTTCAACCATGGGTTTTGACCCATGGTCAAACCACGGTTTATCCCATGTGTTTGAAAAATGGACGCCACAATCAACCATGGTTAAAACATTCCAAAGTGACCATGGTCAACCATGGTCAAAACTCTGCATGTTTTGACCATTGTCGGCAGTGGTGCCATTTTTTCAAAAACATGGTCAACCATGGTTATTATGGCCATGTTTAACCATGTTCAAACATACAGAGTTTTGACCATGGTTGACCATGGTCACTTGGGTTGTTTTGACCATGGTTTGACCGTGGTGTGCCATTTTTTCAAAAACATGGTTAACCATGGTCAACCATGGTCAATATGATCATGTTTAACCATGGTTGACCATGATCAACCATGGATGATAATGGTGCCATTTTTCAAAAACATGGTAAACCCCCCCCCCCCCCCCCCCCAACAAAAAACACATCCCTATGGTTTTACAAATTTTATACACCAGTATAGTTCCTATATTATGTTTAGGTACATTATTTCATAGTGACAGAAAATCACTTACCTTGACCGGGGACCTTCGTATTACAAGACTGATGACTTACCAATTGAGCTAACTATCTTGCTTAATAACAAGAGGCAAAAATAATATATCAATTGTAAAAAAGTTTTAACAGTTTAAACACACTAAATAAAGACTAAAGACTCAAGAAAATGGCGACCTACGCCACAGAGCTTCACAGTGGTGAAAAAATCCTGAAAACCCAGGAATCCCTGTATCGCAGTGAAAACAAGTGCACTGAATCATCTGGTCAAACCAGGGTCAAATGAGGTGATAAACAATGGTTACCCTGGTAGAAGTGACCATGGTCAACCATGGCCCACAAGGTGATGACCATGGCTGACAATGCTCAGCCATGCTTAAGCATGGTCGACCATGGTATACCATGGGACCATGATAACCACGGTTGACTATGGTCAAGCCACTATGGCTGATCACCGCTGACCAGAGTCAACCATGGTCAGCCATGTGTTGACCATGGTTGACTAACAAGAATTGTGTGGCACATATCTATTCGTACATCATCAGTGAATTGTGGGAGTAGAATGTACAGATTGACTGTGCCGAAACCCCAAAACCCCGTATTGCCATAAATTTTAACCAATTCCATTACACTGTTAATTGCGGCCACCATTCAACCCATGACTTTTCTTAGTTCTTCTTCAGAGCTGAATATAGTAGTGGACACGTGTAATTATTATCATTACTACTAACTGACTACTCCATGGATCTCTAATTAACCTAAAGCTCTGCATGATTTTGAATATTTTTTTCTCACAATCTTGGGCCATAGGACCACTTGTTAGTGACCGTGGTCATACATGACCCAAATGTTGTCAAATTTCCGAATGCAGTGATCATGGTAAGACACACGCTACTTGAAGTGACCATGTTCAACCATGGTCAGACAATACAAGCCACAAGTGTGCATGTCAACCAGCTAGGACCATAAAACCAGATTCCTAATTTAGTGGACCATGGTCAGACAGGCTACTTGAAGTGACCATGGTCAACCATGGTCAGCCATGGGACTACCTTGTTCAACCTTGATCGACTTATGAGTTTTGGGTTAGTGACCATGGTCAGTCACAATGTGCACGAAGTGACCATGGTCAACCATGGTCAAATGAGGTGATAAACATGGTTGACCATGGTATACTTGAATTGGTCCATGGTCAGCATGGTCATTCAAGTGATGACCATGGCTGACATGTTCAGCCATGCTAAAGCACGGTCGACCATGGTCAAGTCAAGTGATGACCATGGCTGACCATGTTCAGCCATGCTAAAGCATGGTCGACCATGGTATACCATGGGGACCATGGTAACCACGGTTGACCATGGTGAAGCCACCATGGCTGATCATCGCTGACCATAGTTAACCATGGTCAGCCATGTTTTGACCATGGTTGACCATGCTAGCACGGTTGACATTTCGCCTAGGCAGGAAAGCATTCACGGAGAGATCATACCTCCATCCAGTAAAATCTGCTCAAAAAACCTTTTAAAACAAATTTGCTGAAGGAAAATTATTTATGGCTGGTTGTAGATAGCCTTTTGCATTCACTAAGGAAAAGGTAAAAATAGTAATGAAATTGTTTCTGGACTAAACGATGTTTAGTGGTTTGGCCGCAAAGTGGACATGGCGCTGTGTAAACGGAAATGGGTACAGGAAGCCTCCTGCGTGAAACATGGAACTCTTGCAATATTCAGTTTTCAAGACACATTTTTCTAGTTTGCCTTTGATGAAGATCCTGCTAGGATTGAAACGTCAGACCCACACTCTAGTATACACATTTTTCTAATGAAAATGAGAAAAAACATTCACTATTTAACAAAAATAATACTTTGGTAAAGTTATTTTTTGAATGGAACAAAACTGTCCTTAATTTTTTTGGCCCCCCCCCCCCAATACTGACTGGACCTACCAGTCCTTAATTTTGTCTGACCATGTGGCTGTGGCCTCAATTGAAAAGTTGGAAGTTCAATTGGAACCAAACTTGTGTTATGGAGATTATACACAAACCCTCATTTGTTTATGAGATCAAAAGTCACCTATCAAAGTCAAAGGTCATATGAGGTCTTTTATTCACAAACTGCGATGGCAGGTAATGTATTTTTTTGAATGACTGGAAACAAACATAAGCCAATCACTGTTTCTCTGTGGCAAATCTGTTTTTCATATGGCTATGCCTTCTGCTTCTACCATTAATATCAATGAAATCAAAATGATCATCTGTATACAAAACTACTCACACTTTGTGAATTTCATTGATATTTTGGTTTTGCCCCTAAGGACAAGTGATCACAGAATGTGATGAAAAAATGAGCTTAACCTAATTAGAGAACATGGTGTGACCCAAACCTCAATTTTGCGTGACGATGATTAACATGCGAATGAAGTAATGGAAGTACACGATTAAAGCCTATTTAGCCAATACAGATTGATTACGGATTTCGATTATTAACATGCGAATGAAGTAATGGTAGTACATGATTAAAGCCTATTTAGCGAATACAGAGTGATTACGGATTGCATTGAATGCAATTACAGAAGAGAGTGGAAGTGGAAAGTGTTGAGGATCAAGAAAAGTCAGTCAGGGGAGTATGAAATGGGTGTACAGACAGAGCAGCACAAATCGCATGAAAAGCTGGAAAACTGAAAAAAAATCATTGCAATAAGCATTCGTAATGTGAAATGTTTTATTTTAAGCAATACATGTGATACATTCTGTATAGGGTATAGCACAGAAATCAGTGGTTTATGAGATGGCTTCCATGCAGCCATATAGGAAGCCATCTAAGAATTCATCAATCTAAGACTAGGCTTCTTCGGATTCATATAAATATGTTTTGAAGCCATGTACAAATATGGTCATGGAAATGCATATTTTAAAATAATAAATAAAATAATGAAAACCAAAGATTGATTATCGTTGTCGTCTGCAGAGTCCAAAGTGGTTTATATAGCACAAGAAGTTGTAACTAAATTTGCAGCCTGTTAATTTGTAGCAGACAATCACGGATATGGTTGCTGGGGAAGGTAATGCATCACCGATGGTCTGGGTAAAATAAATGAGCGAAAATCACAGCCAAAACAACCATGAAACCTTGATTATTCAGGGTGTCAGTAATGGTTAAGAAATTAGTTGGAAAACAATCAGGCCTGATCATTCCAGTTGACATTAATGGTGTGGTTCAAATGAATTACGGACAAATCACGGACAAGCAATCAGGATTATACTTGATTATACATGGTGACATTTTGTTTTAACTATAGCGTTTATTTATAGCAGAATCACAAAAACAAGTATTTTCTTAGAGGCATATTTTGAGTCTTGCATTGCATTTGTCCAATGAGCAGAATTGAGAAATAGCCAACCAATTGTGCTCCAGGAGCAAAATGTGTTTCCTCATCTCATATTTTGCTATTTTACCTGTAATAGATTGATAAAACTTATGCATCACTTATCACTCAAAGTGTACCCCCAATCAGAAAGAAATACCGGGTATAAGGGACAAGGGTAAGATTGGAACCCAGAACACAGAGTCTCAGGCCCTCAGCCAGGAATTTATTGGGAATTTATTTTCCAGAATGGACCTTTCGAGTGCGAGAAATAACAGATGGGGTGCAGGAGACCCGCCTTAGGACCCTGCTGGGGTCCAGGGCAAAGCCCATAGTGGGGGGGGGGAGGGGGCAAAGCTTTGCCATTTCTAACAATTTGAACATTAATTTTATGGTAAAAAAATCACCTTTCTAGAAATTTTATATATTAGAAGTTGAACCTCGATTCAAATATGCCTCGGGCCGGCGTTAAAAGCGGCATACTTCAGCATGATAAAGCGGACCTTTTCGCAGATTGCCGTTTTTGGGGTGAGTCGTACCCCCACACCCCCCACGTCATTTTGTAAAACATATTATGACTTAATCGCAGTATGCATAAACAGATTTATTCAAAGTTCTTTTGGGTACACGTCATAAGTAGAGTTCAACAAATGGTTCAACCATTTGTACACAACTACATTATCGGTTGCAAATTTTAGAGTGTGGTAGATACCACTTTATTGTACTCAATGGAAAAATTGTGTGTAGTAACACCACTTTCATTATCTAATTGATTTTTAATTAATTGACTTAAGTGGGAAACAAAATATTCTTAATATATATTCTTAATATATATTCTTAAACAGCTGTGAAAATGTAAGCAACTTCATTGGTTGATGCCTGGGTTCAATTCGACAATTGAACCCAGGTAGTACGCGCTGCGTATTGACATTATTTGGTGGTTGAAGCGCTTGTGTCATACTGTGTTTTGCTATGTTCGCACGTGCCTGCCAACGTTGCGTCTCGTTACGTATGTTTGTTGTGTTCAACGGGTTGTTCGATTGTTGTCACTGGGTGGTGGCGGTCCTCTCTTGTTGTATTTAAGCCATAAAGTATTGCAAAATTGGGTAAAAGATTACCTTAAATTATAAAGCTGTTTACTTTTGCGTGGAAGAACCTTCCACTTAAAATAACGGAATCGCTTTGGTTTCAATTCATCGTAAAGAGAGTACCGGTTCTCAAAATCATACCTTTATTCTGTAATTTTAAAGTACATTTTCATTCTGTGGAATAATAATTTTCATTCTGAATCAAAATGATCAAAATGTAGATACGACTTTGTTGCACTCTCACGATGACATATAATATAGCTGCCAGGAAACAATGTGCTCCAGGAGCAAAGTTGGTTGACAATATCACAATTTGCTGTCAAAACATTACAGTTTGTTTGCTGAGAAAACAACATGAAAATACCAACTTTTAATTTATGATGATCGTGAGTTTGAATTAAGCCTATCAGGGAAATTTCATCACAGTGAGCGGCCCAATTTCCTGTCCCGACGTAAGCAAACAATCCACTTTATTTGCTCAAATTTTGTTGTTTGATGTCGAAATGAAATGGTAAATTTGCGGGAAATGGCTCGGGACCACATTTTGTTATTTCTAGCTCTGTTTAATTTGATGTGTTTTGCAATGACCTACATCACAAAATTTAAACTAGAATTTCTTGATCATACATGAAAAAGAACAAAATAGTGCTTGTGAAAAAAAAAAGGTAACTTTGCTTTTGCTTAAAGGGATTTTTGGTAATCTGATATTTTCATTAAAGCATTTAGGGGTTGGATTTGGGAATGTATGATCTTCGGGATAGATCAGAATAGATTAGAATATACATAATGAGTCAATAAGTCTCAATTCCCATGGCAAGAGTTGAGTAGGCTTCCATTCAGAAGAATACTTAGAAAATACATCTCCTGTCTTTAATATGATTTATGATGATAACAAAATATTTAAAATTTATATAACAGGAAAGCTGTTAGGAAACTGTTATACATTAAATAACAGCAAAGAATATTTGGCTGAGGTGGAATTTGAACTGATTACCTCTGGATACACTGTAAAAAAAATACTGTAAATTTTACAGTAAAATACTGGCAGCAATTCTGCCAACAAATTACCATAAAATTTACAGTATATTGTAAAAATTAATTTAATCAAAACGCTTAAAAACATATATATTTGGTGAGTTATTACAGAGATTGTGAATGTGTGGAGAATAAAAAAGCACTGACGAACACCCCAACTTAGTAGGCCTATCAACATTTTTTTACAATGCATATACTGTAAAATTTACAGTTTGTTGTAAAATGTATTACATCAAACTGTAAAATATACAGTAAATTTGAATGAAAACCTGTAAAAGCTATATTTTTACGGGGCTTTGTTGGCAGAATTGCTGCCAGGATTTTCCTGTAAAATTTACAGTATTTTTCCCTGTATATTTTAGTACTTTAGTAATTTTTTACAGTGTAACAAGTCCAGTGCTCTATCATCTGAGCTATTAAGCAACTGAATTGAGCCAATTCCTATTAACCAATATCTTTGCTATAGGAGTGCCAGTCAAAAGCCATAACTTTGCATACCATGTAACCAAGGATCACACCCAATTTCAATATATAATGGAGAAACCGGATTGAAAACTCTTATACATAACACATTGTTCTTGGTTACACTGCTTGCAAGGATATGACTTCTGACTGGCACCCCTATAGCAAAGATACTGGTTATGATAGAGCACTAGGCATGTTAGCCATAGTTTACTGGTTTGAATCCCACTTCAGCCAAAGTTCTTTCCTTAGTTATTTCAAAAGTATTTTAACAAAGATGCCAATTGTCACTCTAGAATGCATCCAAATTATCAAGAGGGGTTATACAAGCAGCCTTTGGAACCACCATGTAATCATGCCCTTGAGTTATGCCCCAGGATCTAGAGTGACACCATCATGCCGGGAAAAAGTGGGAATGACAGTCCCAGGAAATTTTGATATTTGGAGGGAAATTGTTGTCCTTTAAATAAAGAAATACATAAGAATTGAAGGGAAATTTTGATGTCGTGGAGGGAAATTTTGTAATCCTGAAGGGAAATTTGGATTGTATTCCGAAGAAATTTAGCATTTTTTTCTAGCCCTGGACACCATCTTGATAAGGCTCTGTAAAGAGCAGATTACTACTAAGATCTTAAATATCTGTCAAGTATTTCAGGGTTAATCTAACTTATTATGTTACAAATCTCTTTTTAAGAAACTTTTTTTCAGGTATTCAGTCTCTGAATTTTGGTCAGAAAGGGTAACCAAATATTTTTCCTACCAAATATATGAATATGCCTTTAAAGTAACACAAGAAGCACACACAGACTAAATGGAATGAAGAGCTAGCGATGCATTGTGTTAATTGATTCCACGCGTGCAAACACCCAATACGTGATTAGAACATGCATTTTTCCACTTGTTGCCTGATAGCTATTAGCACTTGAGCAGAAACGATCACGCTTCTCTAAACCTCCCATGCTTACCATTTCCTTATCAATTACTCCAACTGCCCATGCAGTAAATGAATGTAGCTAATGCAGGCAAAAAACACAGGGCTAAGTGCTAACATGCTTAATAAGTACTAACATCCTTAGGCATTGAGTTGTAAATTTTGTCTGTGATGTTCAATTTAATTTTACTAAATTTAAGTTTTTCAATGCTGCTATGGTAACTATTTATAAATTTAACTTATTTAGATGATGGGTACAACAACAAAATATTTGCAACTAAAATTGATTGACAATCAGTATTTTTTTTAATAGACATACTTGAATCATATTAGTTTAACATTTACACACACAATCCTGTGAGGGCATTTAATAACTGACAAGACAAAACCCTTGGACAAGATAAATGCTCAGGTGTGTTCAGAAGATGCCTATCAATCATCCTATCTATCATCCATGTCAACATGGATATTTCCATTATAAGCAAGATAACTTGTAGCTAAACTGAGTTTAACTGAGTTCATTTGGTTTAGTATAGACATTGAACTCCCTTCCACTGGATTTTTAACTTCAATCTTGACACACTTTTCCTACCGTGTGGTAGAATTGCCCCATCTCCCCTGGAACAAAGTTGAAACCTGAATTTGTGTTAATGTGGTCCTAACACTACTTATCATTGATGGGTGGGGGAGGGAAGGTTTTATGGATCAGCAAAAGTGCTTGATACCCAAAAAAGTTCAATTTCATACCTTCAAAAAGTGGCTGAATTATGTAAATGCAAAAGATAAAATTTTGTCCAAGAATGTGATTTGTCTGATTTGAACTGCTTTCAATCTTGATTAACTATGTTGAATTGGATTTCAAAAGCTCTGTTGAACTGGAGAGTTCTAAAGGTTTAATTAAGGAAATGGTTTCCCAAATATATAATTTTAAAATACCTAGGTAAAGGTCATTGTCAAAAGGGTTTTGAAAGTAATATTATGTGAGACTACACACAGATGAAGTGGTCTTGTAAACAAGATCACACAAAATTCAAGACTTCTAATTGTAAGAAAAAATCAGTACTTTTTAAGACCCATTTTCCTCTGCTTCTAGACATTTTCAGCATAATTACCAACAAAAACTTCCCCTTGATTCAAAGTGAGTATTTTTACAGCATTAAATTGTGATTGAAAGACAGTTTAACCTTCAAACTAGTCATTAATTTTTTTTTTAAGTAACAGCTTTGGTCATAAGAAATCATTATCTTTGACCTGGAAGATGAATTTCACACCATATGCAAAAGATGTGCTAAATTTGATACCTATTTTGGAAGTCGTCTACACCATGAGTGGTTTGCACTTCATTAATGGTGATGATAATTACCTGACGAGTATGCCTAATTACTTTCTAAGGTAAAATACTTTAAAAGTAAGTAAAAAAATAAATTTTGTGAAATACTGTCCAAAATATGTTTTGCTTGAGTAATGAAAGCCATACAACACTTCTTGTAATAATTGTTTTCCCCCATGAGAGTGGGGGCTTATGTAATCCTACTGGACATACACTATATAAAATAGTTTATGATGGATAAAAGAGTAGATTAAAAGTTGAAGTTAGGAATTCCCTGAATATTTTAAATCAATAAGTAAAATATAATCCACACAGGCTGCAGAATTCTTTGCAATCATGTTCCTATCATAGGTACAGATGATTCCATACACTCTAAAAACAGTGTTTAGATATTTTACATGTTTAGAGATTAAACATTTAGAAGCATTTAATCTCTAAACATGTCAAATATCTAAACACCAACTGTTTAATTTCTAAACACCAAATGTTTAATTTATAAACACCATGTGTTTAATTTCTAAACACAAAGTGTTTAATTGCTAAACATTTACCCTCTAAACACCACCTTGCCTTCACTTTCTAAACACTGTTTTTACAGTGTACACTGTAAAAATTAAGTGTTTAGGTTTTGTAACAGTTATTAAACACCTAGACGCGTTTAACGAAACAACAAAATAAAAAATATCAACTGTTTGGTCAAAAGGTGGGTATTTTCGTAGACCACTGCTCCTATAAATCGCTAAAAAGCATTGAAATTCAGCATCGTTTTTCCCATTTTTAAATCAGAGCAATGGACATTTTTAACATGAACGCCTTAACGCTTTTAAAACACTATACATTTGCCAGCCGTTTAGGAAGAATAAACACCAAGGTGTTTAGAAGTTAAACACCATAACACCAAAGGCATTTAGAAGCTTAACACTATAGTGTTCAAAATAAACACAAAACGTGTTTATTTTAGTATCTAAACACTTAGGATAATATTGTTTTAAACGCATTAAGGCGTTCACATTAGAAATTCACATTACTCTGATTTAAAAATGGGAAAAACAGCGCTGAATTTCAATGCTTTTTAGTGATTTATAGGAGCAGTGGTCCAAGAAAATACCCACTTTTTGACCAAAAAGTTGGTATTTTTTATTTTGTTGTTTTGTTAAATGCGTCTAGGTGTTTAATAACTGTTACAAAACCTAAACACTTAATTTTTACAGTGTAGGTAAATCTTGATTAATACTCCCTTCAAGAGATTAATACATGCAGTACTTGAACATGTATAGTAGTAAAATTCCCCCCCCCCCAAAAAAAATAGTTTATTGTACTGAACCTATAAGTATACAAGAACTATATTTGAAAGTACTAATAATTCTCCTCTAACTACCAAACCTCACATTTGTTTTCCATATTTCTAGTAAAGATCGCTTTATAAAGCCCATAGATCCTTAACTACGATGAACCATTACTTTTATCCATCACAAGACATTTGCAGACCAGGCTTGCTTCCCGCCGGTGATGTGTTCAAACTTGACTCGGTTTGCTCTGCACTTCAAGTTGGCAAGATGGCTAAGATGATGCAATAAGTATTGGGGAAAGAGAAGTAAAACAATGTCTCAACATGGATGGAATATTAGCCTGAGAGGCATGAGTGAAAATGGGGGTGTGTAAATCCAAGACCTTGTATCGGGCGGCTCTGCCTCTCAATTGCCGTTGTGTTGGGCTCTAAGGCGGTGTGAGCATCAATTAAGCTTTGTCAGAAACTCCTGGGCTGCTCTGCCAGGGGGATTTCTTTCGGTCTTTGTAACTATGCTATGGACTATCCGCCATATTCCCATGCCCTTGCTTTGCTGTTAATTGGATTACTAAATTGATGAACACTTGTCCGTATGGTTGCCAGCATTTCCGAGGGTGTTTTTTTTTTTTCTTTTTTTTAAATAGAGTTGGGTCATCGCAAGAACTGCAGAAGGCACTTGGGATTACTAGGTAGTATTCTGTGTGTGTGTGTGTGCATGCGTGTTGTGTGTCTGGGTCAAAATGTTAACCCTTAATAGCAATATAGCACATATTTGAAGAGCGCCCTGAATTTTCCAAAATTGATATTTTTGCACCAGTTACGTTGGTAATTGTCTAGGAAACTATACTTGCGAACGAGAATGCTAAAAATGCGTATTATCACAAAAATAAGCGATTTTGTAATTAGAAATGGGATCCCGATTGGACTTAACGGCCCAGACTGGAAATGTTACGTTTATGTCCGTCCATGATGAGATAGTGTAACCTCGAGAAAATAAACCTCTAACTTGATTGCCAAATATTAAAACAACTAATGGATGAGCGTAGACACGTACCATGGCGTATTTCCCGGCTATTCAATTGGAAGGCCGTTTCCAGCCAGCGTTTAAAAATTTTAAATTAAATAGGGGATCCCCGATAATAATATTCTAGTACAAAATTCCTTCGTTTGTGACACATAGGACATTTTCGAGCTTTACCATTCACAGGTATAGTTTACTAGCCAGGTACCAATGCCACTAGTGTAAAAATCTCCAAATTTTTGTGAAAATTGGGGCGCTGCTCTTCAAAAAAATGTGCTTAATATGCTTTAAGTAGGATCATCGGATAAATGGTCTTACAGAAAAAGACCATAAATCAAAACCCTAAATCAGTTTAATCCCAAATTTGATTATGTAAGGATTGACTTTCCTCCACATATTTGCAGTTTCAAGACAGCATTGGATTATTTTAGTGTTTTAATTTATTTTTTAAAAATACCCTAATTTTTACAATAAATCATTTTTCCAGCCTAAATGGAAGGTGCTTTTAAGGCTGGGAAACTACAGGGATGGTGTTATAACAAAATACTAAAATCTCAGTTGGCTTTTTTAATCAAGTGTTTATTCTTTCAGAAAAAATTTATTTTAGGGAAAATTTTAGGGAACATTAAACACACCTATTATTTCAAATAGAAACATTCAATCGGCAAAATCTAACGTGAGAATTTTCTAATTTGATTCCTTTCACATGACACCTATTCATCACCAAGGAGTTTGGTGGTGACCTCAGTGGACCTGTGACCTTATATTGACTTTAGCCCCATTCACAAACTGCGAGGCAATGCATTACTGCAGTCCAGGGACGCGGTATATGTTACTTTGTCAATATGAATGCCTGAAGTCACAAACATTTTCCTATATATTGTTTTTAAAGGTCCATGGACATGCTTTTAAACATACTATAATCCACCAAAAAATGGCTTTATTCACAGTATGTATTGGTATCATGTAAAATCTGGCATGAAGCAGTATAAAAACCGTAGATTTGAGTGAAAATTGGGCATAATATCATGTGTTTCAGACAAGCTTTCAAGAAATTCCAAAACTAAAAGTGATTATATCGCGCTGGCAGCGATTACCCCTTGAGTGAACGTCAGAGTAGCAATACGCGTGGAACCCCATAACAATAACACGCTCTCGCGTGGCCCAGTTTTCTTGCATGTATGACGCACTTTGTATCTAATCTGTGTGTTATACGTACACAGTTTAGAACTTCCTCGCGGTATGGTGTGTATGTGTTGTATGGAGAATTTTTGCTTGAATTTGGTGCCTTAAAATACGATAATAATCGCTGTAATGGTTACGGCTTTTTTTTTTTTTTTTTTTTTTTTTCGTCGTCAAGCAATGTGTCATGAAGTCAAGCTGGTGTCGATGGTCATATTGGTCCCTGCTGTTATGCACGCCACTGTGCACGTGTGACGATTCTGTGCGTTAGCCCACGTGTGAGCTTTGTTTACTTGCTACTCTGACGTCTATTACGGGGTCAAATCCAACTCCAGCATCTTGATACCTTCGCGAAAACAGCAGAAGGGCCTGTCCGGTGAGGTATTTCCTTTGTCCTTGAAATTTATACACTTTCCATGCTGTTTACTTTTTTTAAAAAATAAAAACACGTAACGGTGTGAACTATAGGAAAAGGTAAGAAATTAAGAAAAGTCTACTTAGCCGTGTCCATGGACCTTTAAAAGACACTGTCACAATTGCAAAATAGTGCGCCCTCATATTTTTCAAATCGTTTTTTTTTTTAAGTTGTTGTTTTTTTATTATATACAAAAGCCCTCACCCGCAATGATTAGACTCAAATCATCTTCCTTATGGTTAAACTAACTGATTTTTATAATTTACGTCGCCGCGACGTTAAATTCAGCAGACAACAAATAATGGCATTTAACAACAAGAACACGCACGCACGTTTGCAGTTTTCCCACGCTTTCACACTGTTGACGTCTATCCAACCTTTGTGGTTTTAATATATATCATTGAGTACGAGTCAAAAATATTCATGTAATATACACATTTGTGATTAAAGTTAGGAACTTAAAATTGGCCTACATTTTTTTAACCCCCCCTGGGGGGGGGGAGAATGTTTTTATCCTCATATCAATGTCGCCTTCTGTTTTGTGGTATGTTATTTTTTATGTGTAAAATATATCTCTGTTCTTCCATGGCCTAGACTATCATTTGAGAGCAAATTGAAAGAAATTTCATATTTTGTGAAAATGTGCCATCCACTTTAATGGTAAAGAAATATCGGAGCCAGATTTACAAAGCACTCTAACCAAATTGAGGGCGTGCTTCATTCTACCACATTTTTAGCTGTATATTTTTGTACTATGCAATTTTTTAATTGGCCTAAAATGTCACAAATCAAGACCTTCAGCTTTTTCGGTAATTTAAAAAATCAAATGGGAACCAGGGGCGATTCTTCTGAAATGATATCGGAGGTAGTGAGTTATGACATGTCTTAAGAATGCTAGCTTCCAGCTTAACCTCTTCAACTAGTATACACAAGTATTTAAAAAAAAACTGTGGGGGTCGCCAGGCATAACATACAAGAAAAGAACAACATAAAAGATTTAAAAGAGTAGTTTTCTAGTTTGAAGTTGCACTTAATTACAGAAACATGTATCAAAAAGAAAATATCATAACTGATTTAAAGTGAGATGTTTGATCGGAGGATAGCTTGCATGAGAACCAATCACCTGTTTACAACTTGATCTCGCATTGACATTGGTAAGTTGACCCTTGACCTCACATAGTTGTAAGCTTAATTAATGTGGGTTACACCTTCTATCATTTGAAATAAGAAAATAGAAAAGGCGTCCAATTGGGCACAAAATAGTAAAACTGCATCCCCAGTTAAAATTATTGATCGTAAAAAACCGTCCTGTCATTTAAAATAAAGAAAACAAAAAATGCCCACAATGGATGCAAAAATGTGTTACAACTGGGGCAAACTATGTAAAAACTGACATCCCTACGTACGAGCTTTTAATTTGATGTACGTAAAACTCTCCTGGTCATTTTAAATAAAGATGTTACCTAAAACTTTGTTTAAATAATATCCACACATGTATGGATAAAACTTAGACTATGCTTAATCATTACCACAGATGTGTTAAAAAGGATATTAAAGCAACAGAATTTAAAAAAAAAATACACCTGACACTGACCCCTCTCACTGAAAATGACCTTAGGGAGAAAGGCAATCCCTTCCAATTATTTGCCTTTCACCTTGTCATGTACCGTGACCTCACCGTAGTGTACTCTAACGTGGCTGATCATTTTCTACTTATAACTCTCCTCTTCGTGACTCACCCTTTATAGCCCGCAATGTTTTAACCTAACTCCCTATTTCCCAGCAGTCTTGGCAAAAGATAAAAGTCAAAGGAAATACTTTTAAGACCATTGGAAACCTGCAAGGTTTATTATTTGTTGAAATTGCATCGCAATACACACCCAACACTTAAAACTCCAAAATTAATAGTAGTACGTAGATCATTTTCCTAAAAGAAAAAAAAAACATTTAATGAAATGACCTTCAGATAGAAATAGACTCATTCGCCATTTTGAGGGCAGTTTTAGCGACCCGACAAAAATCCGACATAAGACAACAATTGTGTCTACTTTGGATAGCCTCAGTTGCGTAGCCAGCTTTTTTTCCAGGGAGGGCAAAGGGGGCACATATATTTTCAGGGGGGCAAGCATATATTAAAATTTGTTAGTATAGTATATGGCCTATGTAAATCACTAATTTTTCAGGGGGCAAGAGGGGGGGCAAGATTCCCCACAGGGGGGGGAGATGCCCCCTGCCCCCCCCTCTTGCTACACCACTGGATAGCCTTGCACTGTCTGACTACTTCAGGAATTTTAACATTGTTGCTTGTGTCAAAGTATGCGGGCTATTTAAAGCAGCACTGGCACATTTTCACAAAATATGAAATTTCTTTAAGTTTTCCATAACTTTAATCAACAAATGTGTATATTACATGAATATCATAGACTCGTGCTCATTGATATTAAAACCACAAAGGTCACTGACCCGTCAAACATAGTGCATGCCATGGGAAACATGCATACGGCGTGCGTTTTCATGAGTTAAACGCCATTTCCATGGTCTGCTGAATTAAAGTCGCCGGCGTCATTAATTAAGAAATCGTTCTGTTTACCCATAAGGACACTGATTTGGTCTTAATTATTTCAGGTGAGGGCTAATGTATATAAATGCTTCACAACCATGCAAAAATATCGATTTTGAAAAATCTTGAGGATGCACTATTTTTCAAATGTGCCAGTGGCTCTTTAAGACATGTCATACATAAATACATAAACCAGGCTGACAATGTGTGACATGGTCATTTAGGTAGAGTATTTTGTCATAATTTAGGTTAGTCAATTTTACTTTTAATGAAACTAATTATAATTATCAGCAAGTGAATTTCCCCACAGTCAATATGTGTTCCTTTAGATCTCAAAGTAACACTTATCTAACACTGAATATGCCTCAATAACTCAATTGAATTATAAGTATCTGTTATGCCTAATTCAAATACATGTATAGTAATAATATTAATAACTCATAATTATAGACCATACCTGTTGACAATTTACTGTGGAGAGAAAAAAAAAATGGACTCACATCACATTGTAACAAAGGAGTGATATTGTGAACGTCGCTGACAGCAATGATGTCAAGAATAAAAGCAAAGCTTTTTGAAGGAAGGAAATCACAAGAGTGCACTAGGATGCGGAGCTCTGTGCATTGAAGAACTTGCCTTTACCTTGACTGATAAATTAAGTTTGACAAGCAGAGTAACAGGTTCAAGTGTAGAAGATAGTTCTGTGTATGATAGCTGTCGTTCAGCTGTATTTGATAACGCTTTTTATGCCTGGCGTAGTTTGTCATTTGATTGTAACAAATTGGAGCATGTGCTTTCCTTTCAATGAAGGAAGCTTTTGGTGAAAAAAGGAAAAAGACGTGCAACTCTCAAACGAAAACCAGAAACCTGTTGTCAACTTGTGAAAATAAGATTTTTAGCATAATGTTAATCTGTGATAACAGAGAGCGCTGACACATAGTGTATAAAGGGGCAGTGTTCATTAGGCTAGACGCCGGATTTATTGTTTCATTTTGTTTTAATTACCTAAATACCGCAGTTTGTGTATATTTTTGGTGGAAAAAATCCAGCTCGACTAGAAATTAAGCATGAAATAAGTATTTTGTGTGCTATTCAAAAATTGTGTTTTGGCCCCTTAAATTGTACTGTAGTAACTTTTTTGATTTTTTTATTTCAGCAATGTAGTTGTATATATGTCCTACTATAATGAGCCAAATTTTATTTTAAAAGTCCTTTGGAAAAGTGATTGTTCATTTTGGGGCAGGAGAAATTTTCCAAGGTCAAATGCAAACACCTGTATGACATACAGTAACAAAAAATAGAGGTTGTGTATTCATTTGGCAGCTAAACATATATTCAACATTGTGGTGGGGCCCTTTGAATTTCCTATTGGACCATTGACAAGAATTTTATTTAGTACCCTGGACACGGAGGTGTCTTGTAATTTTCCATATCTAGGTATAGTGTTTTGAGGCCCATCTAGCAAGAGGCTTTAACAATGATGCCAAATGTATTCCAAAATCAGATGTCGTTCGATATGATGTGACCATTTTTACGTTGTTTTTCATTCCTGACATTTTACAAATGAACCGTACAGAGTACAGAAGTGAATGGGATTGCTAGAAAAAATCTTGATTGAATTATCACTTCATACAGCATACATGACAGTTGATGATAGTGTGCAAGTAATATAAATCAAACAAACAAAGATCACAAAATTACACAATAGTAAAAAAAAAGGCATTATATGTTTGTTTGTGTTTGTGCCTGATAAATATGCCACTCATCATATGTGTTAAATTATTGGTGAGGTTTGAATCACACTACATAATTCATAGGGTTATAATTATAGCCAGTGGATGAAGAGCACTTTTTTATTATCACACTAATTTTGGTACAGAACGCAACACTGAGGTCTAAAATGTTACACAATAATAGAAATTTCATTCAATTTTTTTGATGGATTTTAATATGTTTTTAAATTGTTTCTAGATTCTGTTAAAACATCCTTCATTATTGTGATACACCCGATGATAAGCTCATACCTGTCTTATTTACTGAAGTAAGTTTTCTTGGAATATTCATGATTCCTACTATCTAATAAGGCACATACCTTATCAAATAACATCCATGGTAAGGCATAGAGTTCTGATCAGTTTTCTAAATTAGCTATTTTAATTGCCTGTGTTGCTTCTTTTTTGTTAAAAAAATCATGCCTAACCATGTTGGTCGTGAATTAATTCAGCCGGTACTTGCTGTAAAATGAATCTACGGAGCTCACGGTTACAGAGAAGATGCATTCTGACCGCACTTTACCAAAGTGGAATTGGCATTGAATGAATTCAAATTGTAATGTAGTACGGATTGTTAAGTTGGCCATTTAGTGTATCATGTCAAACTTGCCTTGAATTTCAATCAGAGTCTTGAGAGGGGTTAGCCAATATATTTTGTATGCGAGGGAGTAGTATGTAAACAGAAACTAGTGGAGAAACTGGGATGAAAGCATGCTAAGAATATAGACTAAACCATAGGAACAACACCACTAAATCAGGTGTAGCAGACTGTTCGAAGCCAGTTTTGAAATAACCGGTCGCTTTATAGCCCGGAAAATGGAAATGATGTTTGAGGGAGGTCAATTCTGTAGATAAGTCTATGGGGAGTTTTTTAGTGGTGTGATTCCTATATAATATTACTATAATATAAAGAGAGGATTTCCAACAGGCCTAAATTCCACTTGTAATAATTCTGAGAAAATCACCTATTTTAAAATAACTAACATTGTACTTGATCCACTTATACAATTTTGTTGTCAAAGAAAGATCCCACATGTAGAGCCACCCTCCCCAAAAAAATTGTTTTTACAGGGTGTTCTATTATTTTCTGTGGAGTGGATTAGCCCTTCAGGAAAACTTATGCAGCCAATTTGGGCAAACAACTTTTCCATAAAACCACAGTCATAAACAAGATGCGCTGTAAAGGGGAATCCTCAGGTTGAAGATGAAATAGAAAACCGCTCAAAATTGCTTATGAACACCATTTGCAGACCAAATTTGGGGGAACTATTTCCATTAAAACTGCATATCATAAAACAAGATTCTCTGTAAAGGGATTCTTAGGTGGAGATGAAAATAGAAACTGCTTCGAAAATGGCTTATAAACTCTTCAGGTATGACACTTAGTTGTTTCAAAATGGCCACCAATTTTGGTAATAAAAATTGGTTTAGCAACAAAACCACTGATTGATGTTTAAAGTATTTTCAACGGTCTATCATCACTTTGTCTAATTCATTTCGTATAATAACACTGGTCTAAAAACCGTTTCGTCTAAAATCAGATAGTCTAATTGCCACTTAGGATAATAACTTAGTCTATTGTCACTTGATCTAATAACAAGATGGTCTAATGCCATGTTGTCTAAAACCATTTCGGCTAATAGTCCCAATAGGTCTAATTTGCACTTTGTCTAATATCAATTTGGTCTACACCCAGTTAGTAGAATACCCAGTTGGTATATAACCATTAGCCATAAACCCATTTTGTATAAACCCATTTCATCTAATGATCGTGGTCTGAATTACCATTTAGTCAACCCATTTGGTCTAAAACCCATTTCGTCAGGACCATTGTGGTTATAATAACCATTTAGTCTAAAACCCAATTTTGTCTAATGATCAGTTGGTCTATTACCATTTGTCTAAACCCATTTTGTCTAACCATGGGTCTAATGACCAGTTGGTCTAATAACCATTTAGGTCTAAAACCCATTTGCCTAAACCCATTTCGTATAATGGTCGTTGATTTTCTATAACATTTTTAGTCTAAACGCAAAAAAGAAGGAATATAGGGCATCAGGGAGGAAGAGAATCATACAACCTATCTGCACTGCAGACGGTACCCAACTCAAAGAGGTCCTATGCTGCCCACAAGCAAGACTTCCTGGTCACGCAAAGGACAAGCTTGAATTGAATGGCATCTGGTATCTCCAATTCAGCCAAACTGAGGTGTAGATGGTATTCCTGTATATGGATACCTTGACCATGGGCACCCTACACAAGGATGTTTATGCGAGTTAAAAAAAACACAACTGGCATGAGCACAAGTCCAAAGCAGTGGCCATCTCCAAAGGATTTAGTTTCTAGGTCCGAAGGTGGGTTGGCGTAGTCCTTATAGAAATTGATGCACTGACAGAGCAGAGGTGGAGGTGGATATCGTTCCTTAGGATAAGGGTCCATTGTCCAACATGACTGCAAGTACATAGGAATTAGTATCCATTCATAGGGAACTATAAGTCTGGAGGAACTATTGTCCAGGTTCAAGGTGATATTGTCCGTAGGAATTATGTCCAAGGACGACGAGACGGATTATGGTCCTGAGGAATTATTGTCCATGTGGTAGGTTAACTACTGGTTCTTAGGAATTGTGTTCAAGTCCGAGGAATGTTAAGAATTCTAACAAGATTTCACTCATATCAATGTCATGATAGTTCTAATAGATTCAATCAATCAATCAATCGGAAGAAAGAAAGAAGAAGAGTTAAGTACAAAGGAAGAGTAGGAAGTGAGTTTCTTCAAAACCTTAATAATTAGTATAAATAATGTTAAACTGGTTCGCATTTAACAAACGAAACTTTAAGGTGCAGTGAGAGATTTCACATATAGTGTCAGCATATTTTTTACTAACATTGAAATAATAAACAAATCAAATCACCTTTTTCTCTATTTAAGACATTTCTGTAGCCAATACCAGGTAAGAAATCTATGCAGGGTTCAAATCATATGAAATACTATTTTGACACAATATTTGGGTTTTGTCTCAAAAGCTCTCGTTGCACCTTTAAAAAAAGTGCTGCCACAGATTTTTAAATTTCATCAGTTCAAAAATTGTAATTGTATGCTGTTGCTGCACATTAAGAAAAAAATGTGACTTAGAATTCCCCGGGGGGCCTATATGGAACCCTTTAGAATGAAATCTTCAAAAATGGTTCATAAGAATATGAGAAACCCCCCGAAAAGGTTTCTAATAGAACCATAAAGGTGCTATTTACAGAAGTTAAATAAAACACTCGTTTTGGTTCGTGAGAACCTTATTCTTGTCTTAAACCGAGCCTTTTTGTTTAAACATGGTTTACCCAAGGGGGGGTGGGGGTGACCGGGCGTGTGGTTTCCACCTCCCTGTGGGAGTTCTATGCTTATTGATTTTGATACGTGGATAGTAGGTCTTTTTCTTTCCATGATATGAAAAAATACGTACAACATACCCTAGTATGGCGTCACAATGCACTATCATAAAGTCCCACGAACGGGCAAAATGGGTATTTTCTAGAGAAAAAAAAGGCGAAAAAGTCAATTTTGACGCATGTGTTTTAAAATAAGGGTTAAAAATTATGGAAATGCCAGTGTTGGAAATGTGTTAAGGGGGTACATTACCTGGAAAAAAGAAATGGTACACAATGAAAATTGCGAGATGTAATTAGAAATGGCCTATTTCTTAAAAATAAAATAAAAAGGGATACTATTCCTAGGGCCAGAGGTCAGCAAGGACGACTATCCCTAGGAACCACAATCCCCGGACTATTTTTCTAGGGGGACTATACTCATTTGACACCGGTATATAATTGGTAAATAGATATAGAGCTCGGAGAAGAAAGAAAGCGAGCACAGAACTAAATAAAGATGAAAAATACACCGGTCTCGAACCCGGGACCTCTCGCTTTCTATGCGTTGAGAAATACCACTGGGCAACAGAGGACTGTGTTCAGGTGGATTACCATGAACGGAGCATAATGTATTTCAGTCTTTATTTCCAGATGTTTCAAGCGGCGTAATTATATTTTTTGTATTGTAGAATGGGAGGGACATTATATGCATGATTCTAGCAGAAATCTATGACGACGCGAAACTCAATCAATGCACGCGAGGGGCATTTCGGCGGTCTTATCTCACCCAAAGACACCTATTTTTTTTTAGTCAAGCATGTACCGAAGGGCTGGGTTTTGACTTTTTGAAGCGCCAGGCCTTACACCCCATACCATTTCATATGTGATTCTCCACCCACCCCCCCCCCACCCCCGATCTCTCAGTGCCTACAATTTGTCATTATTACACGTGATGTTTTGGGTGGAAGATGAACATGCGCTGCAAACTTAAAAGTTTATAAACACGATACCCTATAAAAAGTCACACAATAGTGCGTTAACATTTGAAATTTAACTTATAGATTTAATGACAGGTGAATAGTTATGATATAGGCAAACGCGAAAATGCAAAAAAGGTTATTGCATTTGACCATTTTAATTTTTTCGGCCGCTAAAACTTTCCTCCTTTTTTGAGTGTTTTTTTTAAAGATCCATATGGAATAAAATCTAAAACAATAATAATGCTAATTAATAATGCGCTAAAAACACCAAAATTTGTAGAAGCAAGCGCGCCGTTCTTTGAGAACCAAACTTGGTTGTTTTTGTTATTATTGTGTTTGTTTTTTGTTTTTTCTTGGCCTATAATGCGCACAGTCGGTGATGCATGAAACTATATTCCTGAATATTGGGAGGCATAACGAATGTATACGGCAGTGCACGTTTCGGGGCCTATAATGCGCACAGTCTGGTATGCATGAAACTAAGTGACCTGAATATTGGGAGCAGGAGCATAACGAGATGTACTACGGGGTGCACGTAAAAGGTATATTTTTCAGAGATTCGTCCTCCCACTCAAAACAATTTTTTCAGGCCATGATCAAATGAAAGATAGGCTTTCAGATTTAATATTTTTAAATTTTTGATATTTCTATTTAAAATTTTGATTTGTGGCCGATTTCGCACTTTTATCAACCGAAAAAGTCGTCCAATATTAGTTCAACCATCAAAACCAAATAAGAAATGCATCACACCACAAATAATTTTAACATGAAACATTGAACAATGTTCTCAAAATTTTGACAAGCAATAAAAATTATGAAGGTCAACTTAACATAATCACAAAAGTATGCTGAAATGTGTGAATGGGCCATGTTAAGAAAAGAAAAAGCTAGCGTAAGTTTAAAAGGTCGGAATAATGTGCAAACAGGTCCCTTTCGTGTTGTTATTTTATGTAAAAAAAAAAATAAGATGGGGCCCTCTGTTTATACATGCATTAGACAAAAAAAATGGGAGTAGACAAATTGGTCATTAGACGAAAACAATGGATAGTCGAAATGGTTTTAGGGACAATTATGGCATTGACAAGTGGTCACGTAAAAACGACAGTAAAAGTAATCTATAAATAAAGACATTAGACGTGAAAGGTTTTAGAAAATCTGGTGATTAGACCAAGATTGGGCAGAAGGGAAAGTAGACGAAATGGCATTAGTCGAAATTGTTTTTAGACAATCTGGTCATTAGAACAAGTGGTCAGTAGATGAAATGACATTAGGACGAAATGGTTTTAGACAATCTGGTGATTAGACCAAAGGGGCAGTCGACGAATTGGACATTAGACAATGGTTGTAGACAAAAAAAACAAAAACAAAAAAAAAAAAAAAACAAAAAAACGGAGTTGAGTATACCAAACTGGGTATGTATACGAAATGGTATTAGACGATGTGGTGATTATACGAAATGGTAAGTAGTCTAAATGGTGTTAATAGACAAAATGAAATGAGTATGTGGCCATGACTATGTGATTTTAGAAACAAAATGGGGATTAGACTTCTGCGATATTAGACGAAAGGATATTAGGACGAACAGTGGCAATTCCCCTTTTCAACACCAAACCTTAAAATTTCCCTTTTAGGGTTAATTGATAAGAATGATACTAAAAACAATTTTCATACTAGAATTTTGCAGTTCTCGGCTTTCGCGATTCATGACGGGGGGTTGTTAGGTTCCGTACGGAACCTTATCAGACGTGACCTGTAGTGTTAGTAAACTTTTGTCACCTACCTAGGGGCCCCTGTTTAAATACCCCAGGGTCACTTTGCAACTTAAGTCCACTTTATTGACCTCCCCAGAGTCTAAGGTCCTAACTGCCACAATGTCCCTTCTCAACTACACAAGATCCCCTTTTCATCTGTCTCTGAGCCCCTTCCCAGCTGCCACCGAGCATCCTTCTCAAGTAACTAAAATTCTCCTCATCTAACACAGATGCCCTTTCACAACTACCCCAAATATGGCCAATTCCCAAATACTCATGGGTCTCCGTTCCAGACAACATAATCTTTTCTGAATTAACCCAGATTTCTCTTCCCAATTAACCCAGGTCCACTTCTCCAACTAACCCATGTTCCTCCTTCCAAACCACCCCAGGGTTCTCCTTTCCCGAACAACCCCATTTCATGCCTCTACAACACTCCAGCACTGAGTTACTAATACTTCCAGCTCGTTGAAGCATAATTTAGTTCTTGAGGTCCCTTTTGGGAAATCGTTTGCCTCAGAAGCTTAATTTGAGCCGAATTTGAGTTCTAAAGTCTGCATCTGCATATTTCCTCCAAATCCATTTCTAAGGCCCTAATTTAAAAGACAAAAATCAGTTCCCAAGTCCCTAAGTTCAAAAGTCGGGCAACACACATCCCTACGTGCCCCCCGGTCTCTCGACCTCTCACTCTCATACTCTCCCTTTTTTCCTCAGCTGAATTTGAGCCAAATTTTAGTTCAAAAGCCTCAAAGTTTCCTCCATTTTTTTCTAATTCTAAGGGCCCTATTAAAAGACAAATCAGTTCCCAAGCTCTTAAAGGTCCATGGCCCGATCGCTAATAGCCTCGTCCCTCGAAGCCCAGTTCTTCTGTGGATAGCTGTAACTTTTCAAAGACCATTTCCAGCAGGGTTGTGTCATCGGCATAACGAATGTTGTTGATTTTCATCTCTCCCATTTGGATTCCGGAGCCTAGGTTTTGAACTCCTCTCATTACAAATTCTAAGAAGAGATTGAAGAGGCATGGAGATTACATTGTGTCAAATTATCCAAACTAATGCTGGTAAAATAGTGTAACATCACAATTTGTACATGCAGTCTGAGGTCTTATCTATTGTGTTATGGGATATGGTGAAATAGATTAAATATTCTAATCTCATAAAGATTACCACCTAATTTGTGGCGTCTTAATGCTTTGCAGAACAATCAAGTCAAGAAATCCAATATCCCATAATACATTGTGTGATGTTATCCCGTATACACAATGCATATAGCAGAATAACAGATGTGATCATCAATGTCAAACAATATGCTCAGTAGTGGTGAATGGAAAACTCACTGACTGGTTCGAAGTCTTAGTTGGTGTGAGACAGGGATGCCTTCTTTATGGGGTATTGGATTTGTTTCATTGATTCTTCAACATTCTTTAGTCCACAATGCAAGTTGAAACCATCTTGCAAAAAAAGGTAACATTCTGGTCCAATTAAAAAAAAACAACTTATATTCTTCTTCAGTTTATACATCCAAAATGTTCTGATGTGTTATAAATCATCCCCAAATGCCTTCAGATTCCCAGTAGTTTATATTTTATTCACCCTCTCTCTCCAAGCACACTCATATATTTTCTCAATATGATACCCCCATTTAGGAACATGGAATATTCCACATTGGCGAGTCTCTGGATGTACTTCATTTCTTGAAACTACTTGCCTCACAAATCGTCCAAAATTCCACCTTTTTCCTTCACAAAAAAACAAAA